>PITA01000265.1:54220-144775 GCA_004023965.1 Spilogale gracilis | reverse complement strand
GAGACAGGCGGCCGTGGGCTCTGTTGTCCCCCCTCCCCTATTCTCTCCAGGCTGCAGCTGCGGGTGCCCAGGGTCTCTGGCCTCAAAGAGAAGACAGTGTCCGGCAGAGAGCAGGAGGCGCGGCCTGAGGAGAAGTGGGGGCGAGTCGACAGTGAGGGACTCGGGGAGCGCGCCAGACCTCTGGTTCCCTGCGGCCTTGGGACCCACGGCTCTTCCTTTGACTCTGGCCTTCGGCACAACCTTCCCAGGTAAGTGAGTCAGTACGGCCTTTGTTGCCGTGGCAGCCTGGCCTCCCGGCTGGTCACAGAGGCCTGACTGGTCCGGTCACAGCAACAGGTAAGGGTTGTGTAGGCTTCTCACATGACAGCGTATTTTCAGTCATTGTGTTCTACCCTCCTCACAGACGGAAAAAATATCACGAACCTAATTTCAAACATGTGGACATGACAGATGAGAGACGGCGAGGGACGGATCCCAGGTCGTTCGGGTACAGACGTGCGCGGCCAGGCCTCGGGCCCAGCTCTGTGCCCGTGTCGGCTGCCACCCGCCGGCTGGCTGTGGGAGGCAAGGGGCCCGCTCGCTCCTGGGAGCAGCTTCAGTGGCCGCGGCAGGAGCTCCACACCTGCCTTGGAACGGAGCGCTGAGGTCTGTGGTTATCAGAGAACCCAAGGCCGAGTAGAAGGGAAACTGTGGGAGCAGAGCACACAGTGAAAATCAAATAGCACTTAGCACTGGCTGGTTGACCCAGGCCCTGCCTCCCTTCTCCTTCTGCCCCTTTCCACCTTCCTCCCAGCTCCGTGCCCCTGTCCTTGTGGATTGGCTCAAATGGAGGATGACAAGAGCCTCGTCAAGACCTTTCCCTGTGGTCTGACTGGCACCAACTCGGGCTTCCTAGCATGCGCGGCAACATCGGGACACACAAGTGATCAAGAGGACAGATTCTGATATTTGAGTTTCTGCCCCCAACTCCCACTCATGCCTGCTAAGTCCCGCCCTCCACATGTACTCGCGGTACTCTTCTCACTGACCCCTGTGCGGCAACATATCCAAACTACTCATGTCTTTTCCTTCTGCCTCACTCCTTTTCTGCCTAGCAAACTCCTACTCATCCTTCAAAGCCCCACTGGGTGTCACCTCCATTGAAACTATCCTTTAGGGATTCTCCCAACTCTTCCATAGTATTTCATAAACATCACACTGTAGCACTTTGTATGCTGTCCTCTCCCTGTGGCTCTTTGGAACATTTGTGTGCACACCAGAACTCAGATCCTGGAAAGCCTGTCTGTCCAAGGAAGCTTTGTCTCCCCCCTGGCCCAGCACCTGTATCCTCAGAAGTGCTCAATAAGTGCTTGCTGAAATTTCATGAGCAAAGTCTGTCCTCTCCTGGACTGCAAGCCTGGGACTACAAGAGAGGCTGTGTACGTTCAAGAAAAATTCCTTGAAACTTTCTCTCATATGATGACTGATGCCTGGAATGAAATTATAACACAATCAGCAAAAGTGCTTAGAGAACCTCTGGTTAGAAGTTATTTTTGATAAATAGCACAGAAGAAAAAGCCTTTTTTTCCGCTTTCTGTCCCAGTTACTGCCTTGCTGTGGAGATGACCGACAACATTATTTTGGTCTTTATTTTGTGGCAAATGGTGTGGAGGGGGGGTGGGCCCAGGCCTGCCTGTATTAGGTTACCAGGGCTGCGGTAAGAGAGGACCACAGAGCGACAGGCTTAAACAAAAGGAAGTTAGAGTCCCACAGCCCTAGAGGTTAAGTTCAAGATCAAGGTGTAGGCAGGGTCGGTTCTTCTGAGAGCTGTGAGGGAATCCGTTCTTTGCCTCTCCCCAGTGTCTGGTGGCTCGCTGATCATCCTTAGTGGCCTTGTTCCTTGGTGGGAACGTCACCCCAATCTCTGTGCATTTTCCCTATGTGTGTGCTGTCTTCCAATGTCTTCCTTTCTGTAAGGACGCCGGTCATAGGTGGGGGCCCATCCTAATGACCTCATTTTAACTTGATTGCCTCTGCCAAGACTCTCTCTTCAAATAGGATCGCTTTCTAAGGTACAGGGCATTAAGAGGTGAACATATGAATTTTGGAGGGACATAATTCAGCCCATAATGGGGACTCGGAATTGACAACAGATCTGAGTTTAAAGCCCAGAGTTCTATAGCCAGCTGCCAGCAGGGATCACTGACGAAGAGGAGGTTTTGAGGGAAGTTCGTTTCTCTGCCTTGGGTCCTTTTCTCTATGCCAATAATGCTTCACTGTGCTACTGGAGAGTCTCTGAGGGAGAGATGCTAAGAACATTCCAGAAACCCGAGTGGATATTCACATAACCTGCCGTGTTTCGGCTACTGCCCGGAAAAGTGCACCTGCGGTGGTGGACACAGAAGGGAGAAATAAAGTGAGAGAGACAGAATGACAGAAAATAAATGTACTTCTAAATAGAGGCAGAATTTCCATGATGCTCATGAAACTTAAGCTGCATGGCTTTTTAAGGGAGATCCTGTACTTAATTTTGTGTTCTTTTGGAAAAGAGGAACTCTCCCACAAATGACATAAAATTCAGGCTCCTCAAAATCTAGACCAACTCTGCCTCTAACAAAAATACCTGGACAGTCTTTGTGGTCCAGAATGGGCTGTCAGTCTTTCCTCTCTCCTTCATATACTTTGGGAGGAAAAAAAAAAGGAAAAAAAAGCTCATGTGAGCTTGCCTCTCCAAAGTCCTGCCTAAATAAAATGCCTTGGTCACCAGGTCACCGGGTCCCCCAGAAAATCAGTTGCTGTTCCTCCTGCTTGGTCCACATGGACCGGCCTTCACTCCCCTTCCCGTGAGCAGCAGCTTTAGAAACTTTTTTTTTTTTTTTTTTGCTTTAGAATCTTAACAGAGCTTGCGGGTCTTGGAAGTTTCTCCTGCAATGGGAAACAGAGCCCAGAATGGCTGCTCATCAGAGTGAGAGGAGGCCAAGGGAAGGTCCGGAGGAACCATCCCACCAGCCCTCTGGGGGACAGGGAGGGGGTATTGGCGGAGAGAGGGCTGGGTGCCAAGAGAGCAGGTGACAAGTTCACGTGACAGCCAGCTCCCTCCGCCTGCAGCTCCCCTCAGGCTGCAGGGGTGCTGGAGATGCTGAGAGCAGGGCATCCTTCAAGGCAGTGCTACCTTGCTCACTTAGCAATTATCCTTCCTTTGGGCTTGGCCCTGCTCTCCCTTCCTTTTCTGGGTTTTTCCTTTCCATAATGTGATTGCGGCTGTGGATGTCTGTGACACTGCTCTTGGCCAAAGCTGGCTTTTCGTTTGCAGGTAATTAGCTTGGCAGAGATGGTGGGTATTTAATAGCTAAGGTTGACTGATCAAAATGTCAATGATCTCATTTCTCGAAAATGTTTTATGTGTGTTGTATTTTTTCTCTCCTGAGCCCGTGGTGTCTATTTGAATTTCCTTCTCTCTTGGGTGAGATTTATTTGTACTATTCAGGCAGTAACTGATGTCTTCTATAATCTAATCTCTCTCATGGTGCAATCTCCGTATTTGAAGAAACTAGGATTATGGGACCATCAGGTTTAGTATGTTTACTGGTCTGCACTTAGGGATTAGTCAGAACTTCTGTGTGGCAGAGCCAATGTTGTCCTATTCTTTTTTTTTTTTTTAAGATTTTATGTATTTATTTGAAAGATAGATAGAGAGAGAGAGAGAAAGCAAGCACAAGCACGGGGAGAGGGAGAAGCAGACTCCCTGCTGAGCGGGGAGCCATGGACCCAGGACCATGGGATCGTGACCTGAGCTGAAGGCAGTTGCTTAACCAATTGAACCACACAGGTGCCCCTAAATTCCCTGCTTGAACAGAGCTTTGTAACCAGCACCCTGTTCGAGTCACAGAGGAGCCTCTGGGATACTTGGGTCCCCGGTTCAATCAGGTGCAGCTCTGAGGGGAGTGCAGTGACAGGAGATGCCCAGGCCATTTCAGTCACCATCACAGCCGCTCTTCTCAGCCAGCGGCACGAGTGCCCTAGGAGGGACAGCGTGGCACGTGGATGCTGCGATGGACTGTGTGCTCTGAATGACGCAGTGATGTGACCAGAACCGTCTCCCTCTTCCCCTATCGCACGTCCGCCCAGCCCAGAGCGAAGGGGACCCGCCTTCTGGAAAGGCGACAATGTGGCGGCTGTGCCGATTGTGCGGCATGTCTACAAAGCTCCAGGGGAGCTCAGCCTCCAAAGGAGGAGAGAAAGAAGAAAGTGAGGGAAGAACATAGTTACCAGTTAGAGGGCTGATATCTGTGGTATGTTGGCTGGGACATTCTAGAGTTAATGACTAGATGTGGGTCCCCAGGACATCTGATCACAACCCAGGAGGCCTCCAGCAAGAGGGCTCAGGGCTCGGAGCCTGGGCTTCTGCCTATAAAGCCGGAGATGATAATAGCATAGAGCACTTCCCTGCCTCTCCTGAGGTGTCTGAGGACAAGTCAACATTTGCACTGTGCTTTGAAACTCCAGGATGAAAGGTGTGGACGGACTACAAAGGGACATTGTACTGGAGATTTACATTTGGCCCTGAGACACTTGGGCTCTTGTCTGAGGCCCGGCTTGGCAGGCGTGGAAGAACAGAGGGCAAGAGTAGGGGAGGGGCAGGGGCACGAACGTCACGCCCCTGGAGCAAGGGTCCGTGGGCTGCCCCCGTGGGGGAGACCCAACGTTGAAGAGAAGGCGTCTCAGCCAGGAGATTCACTCCCTGATAAACGGAAGGGTGTGGGAGCTCTGGCTTGCCTTGTTTCTGTGACAAAGTTCTCAAGGCAGCAAGACGAGACCTAGTGAAGCTTCTCCCTGGAGTCTCAGTAGAGGTGACGGCCCCGTCCGGCCAGGCGACACCTGCCTTATGCCACCCCCGTTTGCTGCGACTGTCCTGGGGCAGATGTCCAGGGAGAGGCAGTGTCCAGCCAGCCAGACAGTTGCACAAGCCCTCAGCCCTGGAGCAATCAGGGTGCCTCCTGCCCTTCTTCTTCCCTCAGTCTCTTTGATATTTAATTTCCTCTTTGAGGCTGTCCCCAGTGGCCCTTTTCATGGATTCCACCTACCGTGAAATGGTGGTGTGTGTGTGTATGGGGGGGTAGCCTTGGGGTGGGGGGGTGAGGTGGGGGGTGGAGAGGAGGGTCCAATGTGTGGTTTGCTCTGGGCCCTGCAACCTGCCTGGGCATGTCCCCAGGAGCTGCTTCTCCCTAGCCCGCCAGTAACCCAGCTTTCTTCATTTTACTCCTTCCTGCCTCTGAACCAAGATCCCAGGACCTTTATTCATTCACCTCCTCACACCCACCAATAAAACCCTGATTACTTAGAATGCCCGGTGAACTCACTGCTTGGGAGGCACCTTAAGAAGGGTTGAGAAGGGGCAGGTTTTCATCCACATGTCCGCCCTCCCCTTACACCTGCTGTGCTTGAGGAGTGTGTTTTCCACCTCTGAGACTTGAGTTTTCTTACCTCTTCAAATGAGGTGATTATATCTCTCCTACCTCTTTTTCCTTATTTTTTTTTTTTAAGATTTTGTTTATTTATTTGACAGAGAGAAACACAGCCAGAGAGGGAACACAAGCAGGGGAAGACAGAGAGGGAGAAGCAGGCTTCCCGCCGAGCAAGGGGCCCGATGTGGGGCTCGATCCCCGGACTCCGGGATCATGACCTGAGCTGAGGGCAGTCACTTAATCAACTGAGCCACCCAGACGCCCCTCTCATACCTCTTCAAAGGAGCATTTTGAGAATCGGATGGTTTAAAGTATATGAGAGCAAGCCCTCAATGGTGAACCACTATGCAAATGCCAGTGATTTTTCTGAAGTGCCCATTCATTCCTGGACCTGTGCTGGGCCCATTGTACTCAGGAGATAAACGAGAGGATTGAAATTAACTCCTGACATGGGAGTCTTACCACGCTTCAAACTAAGCCGCTTATCTGCAGCGGGGCCCAAACGCACTTACCTGAACTCCGTGTTTGTGCAGACGTGGGGAGGGCACATGGCCCCGTTGACCTCAGGGACTGGTAAGCTCAGGAGTCTGATTTTGGTGTGGTTCCCATTTGACTCCCTGGTGACTGTTCTGGGGTCTCCCACCAGGGGCAGCTAGTATGGTGGGAGGGGATGCACAGTGGTTGAGACTGTCTTCTAAGGGCAATGGGAAGTCATGGCAAGGATTAATGTTTTCGTATTAATTTTTATTTTTTCCACAATCCAGCCACCCTACCCCTCCCTCCCACCCCCCAGTAACCCTTTTAGTTTCCTGACATGAAGAGTCTCTTATGGTTTGTCTCCCTCCCCAATCTCATCTTGTTTCATTTTTTCCCCTCCCTACCCCCTAAACCTCCTGCCCTGCCTCCCAAATTCCTCATAGCAGAGAGAGCATATGATCATTGTCTTTCTCTGACTTATTTAAAACAGAAGAGTAGCCTGATAAATTTAAACATGAAAACCTTTCTCGTAGGTGGGAAAGGGAATGCAAATATTTGTAGTACAGCTGTTGTTGCCGACGATGAGCCTCTGAGCCCCCCTCGTGTTTGGGGAATGCCCCCACCATGTGGGTCTCGGTGGGAGATTCCTCCTCGCCCCCACAAGCTGAACAGACCAGAGACTCCCTCCACCAGTTCTGAATGCTCAGGAGTGGGCATAGGTGCTCCACCAGGGACTCCCAATCTAGTTCTGGAGAGAAAGAGACGTGGGCCAATGCAGATTTGTTCCAGCCACGGCAGAAGGGGCCAGCCCAGCGGCCTGGGGAATCCCAAGCCTCGAGCCACCAGGGCGCCCCTGCTAGGGAAGTGTGGAGGTCCAGCAGGGGCAGCATAACACCCCAACCAAGCCCAGCCTCTCTGGGGTCCTGCAGATTTCTGAGGTGAGTTCGACTCCCTTCTTATCAATTCTGCGAACCCTCAAGACCACCAATAATCCTCTTCCTGCTCAACTAGAGTTGGGTGTGTCCAGAGCATCGCCATGGCTAGAGGGAAGGGGGGAGAACGAAGAGGCTGCTTAGAGGCTTACCCAGTCAGCTGTGGAGAAATGATGGCGGCATGTGTCGAGCATGGTGGGGCAGGTGGGAAGACGTGAGTGCCCTGGGTTGTGGACGGTGTTGAGGGTAGAGTCCTCAGAATTTCCTAGTCATCTGTATGTGGTGAGGAGCAAAGCCGAATCAAGGAAAGCTTGATGTTTGAATTGAAAATGTTTAAGCGTGTTTGTATGAGTCCAAGAGAAGTCTGGAAGGAAAGGCACTAAACCTTTATCAGGGCTGACGTCTGGGAGGTCACCTGGACATATGGAAGGAACAGAGGCTTTGCCTCATATTTTACACATAAAAACATGGTTTATGTTGTGCTTACTTCATATTTTATGGTAACATGATAACACTGGGGGGCTTGTTTTTTAATGTCCTGTATTTTGTAAATAAAATGTAAAAAGATATTTTTGAGGGAGATCTTTGAATAATTTGGGCAATGTTAGACTAAAGGCAAAATTATATTCAGGGAGGATGTTTACATCTTTTGAAAAGCTGAGGGAAAACATAAAGAGGCTTTCTTCGCTAAATAAAAGAAATGCTACTATCTTAAAGGGAAAATAAGAGATGAAGACCAGGAGAAGATTTTAGTAGAAAGTCATGGATCATTTTACCCTGCAGCAGAAGGTCTCAACCAACGGGCAGAGGACCAGGCTTCCTTAAACAGCATTGATTACATCTTTAGGAAGTGAAGCCATGCTGAATCCAAAGCCATCTAGATTGGAGACCTGCAGCCGGCGGTGGCTCACCAACATCAGAGACGAGGCATTCCTGTGGGAGGTTGTCAGAAGACTGTCTAAGCTTGTCTCCTCCGCCCCATGCAGACCCCCGCCCCCTCCACCCCACGAGGAAGGGGAGGGAGGGCAGAGAAAGCGGGGCTGTGGGGAGCAAGGTGGAAACACTACTCACCGAAAGGTTGGCGAGGAGAGATGAGGCTCTCACAGCCAAGCTGAGCTGGTTGCCACTGTGAGCTGTCTGAATCCCACACCGCCTGCAGGCCAATATGTCCGTCTCAGGTCCTGAGGACTGAACCCAAAGCACAGCCAGATCCAAATGAGTAACAGGGCAAGTAGTTAAGGTGGGCACAAGAAGGGAAAACCGTCGCTTCGAGGACCCCAGTGCAAGCGTAGTAGAAGTGTGTCTTGGATAGCGAGGAATTCTTGAGAGGAAGGGATGGGCTTCCTAGGTCCCAGGGAGACTCCTGAAACCTGGGGGACTACACCTGAGGGAAATAGGGACACAAATCAGATTTCATTCCAGATTCATCTATCCATCTGCCCACCCGTGCGTTTAGCAGGATCAGATCATATACATACACTACCATATTCAAATTAACCAATTCAAATGAACTTTTGGGGGAAATATATGCAAAGGGAAGCAAATTGGGTATAGGCCAATGAAAATGAGGTAAGAAAATGTTACCAACTACGGGTTCTTTGAGGGTCAGCTCTGAAGAAAAAAAATAAGAATAATTTGGGGGGGGGGCACCTGGGTGGCTCAGTTGGTTAAGCGACTGCCTTCAGCTCAGGTCATGACCCCGGAGACCCGGGATCGAGTCCCACATCGGGCTCCCTGCTCGGCGGGAAGCCTGCTTCTCCCTCTCTCAGTCCCCCTGCTATGTTCCCTCTCTGGCTGTGTTTCTCTCTGTCAAATAAATAAAATCTTAAAAAAAAATAAGAATAATTTGTAAGTAGCATAAAAAATATTTACATGTAAATGGATACTGCTATAGTTCTCCAAATATGCGTTTCTTCAAGTAGGCTAAAGAAAATTGGACTGGGGTTTGGTTGATTGTCCTCATTTACTTAACAAACCCTTTCTTCACAGAGACCATGAAGCTAACCTTCGGGTGCCTGGGTGGCTCAGTGGGTTAAACCTCTGCGGTCGGCTCAGGTCATGATCTCAGGGTCCTCTCTCTCTGCCTGCCTCTCTGTCTACCTGTGATCTCTCTCTCTGTCAAATAAATAAATAAAAATCTTAAAAAAAAAAAAAGCTAACCTTCATCCCAATGTCTAAGTCAACATATATAGAAGAGAATAGATATCCTTTTCATGAGAACTGTTTGTTAATTCGATTCTTAATAATAAGAAAGGTATAGCAGCTGGAAGAAAAAATAGATTTATACTGATGTACATAAAAACTCTTAGCTTAAGTTGTCTGAAGTTTTGAATTATTACAATGTGTCACCACCAGGATGGATATATTAGAGCTGACAAGATCTAGAATTCTCTAGATAAAACTCTAAAGTCAAAAACATGACAATACAGTCACTGGGCTCGACTCCAGAAGTTTCATTTGCGTTAGGGAAGGCAGAGGGTGATGGGAATCAAGTTCGGGAGAGCATCTAAGTTTCAGAGTTTCCCAAAATAAAGATACCGTTATTCAGTCGCAGGCACATCCCCAGGGGCTCAAGTTCATCCCAATGATTAATTACAGTCCCGTTCGCCGGGTGGTAATACGCCTTTCCAGGGAGTCAGCCTCCTCCCCCGCCCCAGCTCGGAAGATATTCCTCATGTTCAAGCAGAGTACTGTGATTATCGACCGCAAAAATAATAGTGGCTCTGGACGCTTTCCAGAGGCAGCTCTCGACTCTTTGCTTGGCATCTTTTCTCTGACCGCTTTATCTCTCACATGCTTCCCCATGTGCTGTTTCTCTGTAAGCTGTAAACACACGTGCGTGCGCGTGTGCACACCCACACACGTATGCACACATACGTATGCACACACACACACACACACACTCACCTAAACCCAAGAGCTTAGCAGAAAACAAGTCCGCATTTGTGGGGAGTTTAGGAAGGCCAGCCCAGAGAAGAGGAGGGCAGGAGATAAGCCCTGGGTGGCTGCTTGCCACGTTTGCTGTTTTCTCCCCTGCCAGATGGTTTCCAGCCCCCTTCTAGTTCCAGGACAGCCTAAAGCCCCGAGCAGGCAGCCGGCTACCCAGAGTGACATCTGTGCTTGCAGGAAGGCCCTCTACAGCTCCAGACATGCCCTATCCTCTGGCCCAGGCCTAAAAGCTGGTGCGGGGAGCAGCGCCTTCAGGTGTGGTGATAATTCTCCTTAAAATGCAAGGCCTCTCCTCTCCACCACCACGCCAATAGGAGATGCTGCAACTCGAAAACCCTTTGCACCTGCAGGGGCAGTGAGGGTCTGAACCTGGCCTCGCTTGGATTCTGCAACCCATGCTGTGGATGGATGAAGTTTCCTGCTCAGTACAGGCATGCTAGGAATTCCCATGGTGACTGCTGAAATAAATTGAGGTCCCCTAGAGACGGCAGATGTTGGGGACCTGGTAATCCTCACTCGGCCACTCTGGTCTGGCTTCCTAGCATAGTGCTTTTTTCTTTCCCCCCCCCCCCCCAGGTCTCACAGAATAGTGGGCAGAGATTGTCATCCCTGCATCCTTGGTGTGGCAAGTACAGGAGATCCCGATGGACTGATGGTTTGCCGAATGAAGGCAGGCAGGCATACAGGAATGAATGGCACGCTGGGCGGGACCTCCCCTAGTGAGAACAACTTTCTACAAGTTCCCAGCATGCTCCTTGAGCCTGGCCACCTGGACCAGTGACACTGGCCATCCCGTTCATCTGAACTCATGGGACTTCTGAATGTGCTTTGGCACAATAGGGAACTAGGGCCCCTCACATCCCTCCAGCGGGCTGTGCCAACGCAGCTGCTTTCCCACCCTACTCGCTCCCGGTGGAGGCTCTGCTTTTTTTCCAAACCTTTCCACCTGGCCCAGAGCCAGGGAGGCTTCTAAGTCACCCTCAGAATTTCCATGACAGTCAATAGACCAAATGCAGCCCTTCGCAGCCCCTGAAAGAACTCTCTCCCAGTCCTGCCGCGTCTGGCAACATTTCGCTCGCCCCATTTTGACACACGCCTGTGGAAGGTCAATGATTCCTTTAAAAATCAGGCAAACATGGACAAGCGCCCAGTTCTAACCTGCTGACTGTGCAGTTCTCCGAAGCAGCCCACAGCCCCCCGCGGAAGCCCTCACAGGGATTTCTCACAAAGGTCTGCAATCTATTATGCTACAGTTGACTGCTGCATTCAAATGTAAAAACAGATCCTTGGATCAACACCCTATAAAAAGCCAAGAAAAATGTGGTAGTGTTCTTTCCTGGCTCAAGCCAAGAGCTTTCTGAGGGAGGCATCCCTGGGAGCCCAAAGCAGCAGCAGTCCGGTACCTGTGTGGCTTTCCCTGGTAACCCGATCGGTTCGGGATCCTGGCAAGATGTGGGGGTTCCAGGTATTAGCATCCTTGTTGGGTGCATGGGGGTCAAAGACAGCTCCGGGGATTAGGAGTCACCAGACTATTTTCACAGATTCAGATCGTGGGGGAGACACATGCCCTCCAGCTCCTTCCCAGCTCCCACTCTGGACTAAACCATTCTGGAAGGTGCCATTTTAACATCTCTGGGCAAAACATACTCCCCCAACCTAAAGTACAGTTGCTTTCTTAAAATAAAACAACAAGCTAGCTGCCCAGAGGTCCTGGCCAAGCCTGAACAAAAACAAAATTTCTTGTTTCCTTTGACATCGCTCGCCATCCGTGCATAAAATCCACACTGAAAAAAAAAAAGTGAAGTAGGATCCCTTGGGATACCTGAAGATGTGTGTGGGGGGGAAGACACCGTTATTCTCCTTGGAGTCAGCTGGTCACCCTGCTCCCTCCTCATCCCACCTCCCCCCCATGTCAGGAATGCCTCCGGGGCGGCCAGGGGACCAAGTACCAGGAGTTGGATCACCCGGTTTAGTCAGTTTTGCGGGGCTGTCGGGACTGCTGTACCATCGGCCATGTGTGCCCCTTCCCCCCTCCCCCCCGGAGGCCGGCCACACTGCTGTTCACATTCCGTCGGCTTCATTTGTTCACCTACTGGCAATCACCTTGCTGAGATCATTGCTTTCGCTTCCGTATTTTTAGCCTGGAACGAACCTCCGGGCACGATAACTGTCTCAGACCCTGTCTCTGCTTCCTGGAGCATCGCAAGCCTTGCTTCGGCTGAGTGTGTGGAAGGCCCTTCACTGTGCACAGAGGTCATCAACTCGATGGGCGCTGGGGCCAAACACACGTGGAGGCTTTGTGTCTTGTCTGTGGACGCATGTGCTGCCGGCTCTGGGCTCATGTTGATTAGAGGAGACACACAGCACACATACGCGCATACACGCACATACCTCTCCCTGGTGGAGCCCACGTCGGGACCGAATCCTGCTCCTGGCCTAACGCTTGGATGGGTTCACTGACTTGTCTTTGGATTGCAGCCACGTGTGCGGGCCCGGCGCGGAGCCCGCAGGAGGTGGGTACCCAGGACACACCGGTCTGCAGAGTGACATTCAGGCTGGGAGAGAATCTAAGAAGGGAAGAGATGCCGCAGAAATGCTGCTCTCTGCTTGGCCTTCTGACTTTGACTTTGGGGAAATCGGGGGAGGGCAGCCTCTGGTCTATGCAGGGCTGCACGGGGCGGCATCCTTCTGGTCCTTCAGGTGAAGCTCAACTGACCCCTTCCTGGCTACTTTGTCTAAAGAAACCTTCCTGGCACCATTCCATCCCTTCCCTTCCCTTACCCTGTGCGGTTGTTTTTATACTGCTTTCCTCCATCTGAAATGTTTTTCTCTTCTGGTCTGTTTATTGTCTGCATTTCTCTCTCTCTCTCTTTTTATTGTGGTGTCCGCAGCGCTTAGATTGGTGGCCAGGACAATGTACTTATTCAGTGAATGGCTAAGTAAATGAGTCCTCCTTTGCGTGGTTACAGAACTCCACAGGGGTTCATCGATGGGAAGCGGGTCAGAAAGGAACAGCCGGGCTTTCCCCCAATCCCTCCTTTTCCTTCATCTCCGTCTCTGGCCGGGCCCCAGCCTGCCTCACACCATCCTCCGTCCTCCAATGTCCGGTTTCCCTGTCTGAGCTGCTGGCACGCATCTCCGAGGCCTGAGCCTTCTGGCGCCCACGGCTCCTTCCTAATGATGTGCGCTGTGGACTGTGTGCCTTTCACATGTGGACGCCGCCGCTCCCGCCAGCATGGCTGCACGGATTCTTCCCTGCCCCGGCCTGCGGGCGGCCCTTGAGCGGTCTGTCGGCCACCCCGCACCACAGACACATGTGGGGATGGAGCCCTCGCACAGCCATGGGGGCCGCAGCCTCTGGGCTGAATAGTTTGCAGCCAACCGCCCCCTGCCCATCAGTCTCCAGCGCTGCTGCCTGGCTCACGCCTCCTTGTCCTGGTTTCCTGCTGCAGGGCCCTTCAGCTTCGACCTCTCACTTCTCTCCTGGACCACCGTTAGGACTCTCCTGCACTTCAGTGGCCTGGGCCTTCTGGTCAGAGCTCAGTGTACTAGTTTGCTTGGGCTGTCATAACAAAATACTTCCTCCTGGGATGCTCTGACAGCAGAAATTGATTTCTCACTGCGCCAGAGGCTGGGAAGTCCAAGATCAAGATCAAGGTGCTCCCTGGGGAGGTTTCGTTTTGAGCTTTCTTCTGGCTTGTAGGTGGCTGCTGCCTCCCTGTTTTCTTATGGCGGGAGAAGAGAGGGACAGGAACAGAGACAGAGACAGAGATTTTGTGTGTGTGTGTGTGTGTGTGTGTGTGTGTGTGTCTGTGTGTGTGACAAAGAGAAAGAGAGAGAAAAAGACAGAGATAGAGAAAGAGGGACTGAGAGCCCTCAGAGTTCTCTTCTTATGAGGACGCTAATCCTAGCGGATCAGGGCCCCACCCTTATGACCTCACTTAACCTTAGTTAATTTCCTCACTCCAAATACAGAAACACTGGTGGTCTGGGCTGCAACAGAAGGATTTGGAAGGGACATGTACATTCAGTCCCTGACGGTCAACATGCTGATTTCAAGGGTGAAGATACTGAGGTTTTAAAGGCGTTGAGCTATACAACCAGTCAATGGCAGAGGAGGGATTTAAACTCACACCTGTCTGACTCCAGAACTCACCTAGTCATCATCCCAATCTGTCTTTCTAGGCTATACCTTTACTTCAATGTCTTCTTCTCTGGGCAGCCTCCTCTGGAGTCAGACAGCCCTGAATTCCAATCTCCACTGTGGAACTCCTGGGAGAGTAATTTCCCTCTGGGTTCGGGAGGTCGCATGGGAGATCTAAGGGTGTGCTTGGCCTTTCCCTCTGCTTCCACTCCGCCTCCCTGGCAAGGCTCACAGTAGTGACAGTTGTCACTAGTCTTTCTCCTCTAACCACTAAAATCTGAGGGCTTCTTGTGATATGCCCATCCCTGGGTCAGATTAGGTTACATATATTATTTCTGCTTCCCTTTGACAACCTTGTAAGTTACATGTTGATAACAGAGTTACACAGAAGTGAAACAAACCGATGAAGAACATCAGCTAGAGAGTGGCGGAGGTCAAGTGCACTTCTGCCTGAGTCTAAAGTCGGCTCCCCTTCCCCAACAGACTCTAAATTGGGGGCGGGCTGATGGAACTGCATCCACCCACTTCTCGACAGCTGACTTCCAGCCAGTGCACTGTCACTACAGTAACAAAGGCACCCCGAAACCTATTTAAGAATTTAAGGGAAATTTAAATTTTACTCTTCCTAAAAAATATGAAGACCTCCTGTGGTCTCGCTTTGAGTGGCAAGGGCCTGGCACAGGTGAGAGTTGTTTTATCATGCCGTGGTCCATGAAGTCAGGGGACACTGTGCTTTTCTCCTTTTCTCAAGGTCTGGCTTTCCGTGTCATCGCTCGGGTTACGCCCACTATCATTTGATGCTGTGTCATCACCCTTGTTTCTGATTGCTTTCCATGAGCTTTATATTGTGGGGTATGAAGGTGAAATTTCTTTTGTTGTTGTTGTTTTTGAACTTATTTTACTTAGAGAGAGCATGCCTTTGAGCAGGAGGAGAGGCAGAGGGAGAGAGAGGATCTCCAGCAGATGCCCCACTGAGTATAGAGCCCAACACAGGATTTGATCATGACCTGGGCCCAAATCGAGTCAGATGCTTCACCGACAGATCTACCCAGGTGCCCCAAGGGGAAATGCTCTTTTCAGTGAACTCCACCAAATGCTGAAGATCTATATTGGAGGATCTCAGAGTCCGGGGTGGGGGGAGCTAATGACCACAGTCAGCCTCCGGCGAACCCTGAGAGTCATCAAAAGTGATGTGTGGGCAGGAGCGGCAATCTGTGGGACCTTCTGTGCCTCTGTCACTCTTTCCTCTCTGCGAGGACCTCGGTATGCTCCCTGCACTGCAGATGGCTGAGTTTAAGTGCTCACATACGCTTCCGGAATCCCCGCTTTCCCGGAAAGAGGCTGAGTGTTCCTAAATGTTTTTCATAAAGAGAACGATAGCAAGAAAGAACAGTGTGATGTTGACCAGGCCCCAGTTCTCATTGGTTTTGCACTATTTTCCATTTGTGAGTGGAGAGCTTTATGTCTCTTGTTGCAAATGGTCACTTGATTTTGGGGAAGGTGATTCTTAATCTTCCAAGGGTGAAAAGAGACCGTTTGGCTGGAGGAGGGATGTCCCTTCTTGTTAGAATTGGCTGGGAGCATCTTCTAATCAGTGTATACCTTCCCCTTTCTCTTAACGGGAGCATTTATTCAGCAGAGAATCACTGCATTCACAACAAACCAATACTGCAGGTGGGAATGTTTGGGATGGCCACTGGATGAGCTGAGATGGGGAAGAAACTGACTTACAGTGAAGGGAGGAGAAACTGAATGGGAAGTGATCAGAGGGAGACAATCCATGAGAGACTCTGAATTCTAGGAAACCAACTGCGAGTTGGTGGAGAAGAGATGGGTGGGAGCACGGGGTAACTGGGTGATGGGCACTGAGGAGGTCACATGATGTGACGAACACTCAGCTGATGAATTGTTGAACACTACATCTGGCTAATTAAATTTAAATAAAAGAATTAAAATATATCCCTCTAAGTTTTGATTCCCTGGGGGTAACATGGCCTCCAGGGCTGCAATGCAGTTGTTATTAAATAAATATTTGTTAAGGGACATCTGGGTGGCTCAGTCGGTTAAGCATCTGCCTCAGCCTGGCTCATGATCCCGGGGTCCTGGGATTGAGCCCTGAGTCAGACTCCCTGCTCAGCGGGGAATCTGCTTCTCCCTCTGCCCTTACCCCACTCATGTTCATTCACTCTCTCTCTCACTCAAATAAATACACATAGAATCTTAAAAAAACCCATAAGTAAATAAATATTTGTTATATAAATGCGTGGAGATCAACGGATGTTTTCTTCTTGGCCAGCTTTATGCATTTCATTGCATTCTCCAGTAAGTTCCTATGGACTGAGTTTTGCTACAGTGGTTGGCAGGGATACATAAAAGCCAATAGATGTTATTGAAGACAGACTTGCTGAGACTCCAATCCAAGGAGCCTTCCTCTGGGGCTTGGGTGACAAAGTAGAGCCTAATGCTGGTGATGGAACTCAGTGTGGCACCTGGCACACTGGAGACTGGGGGAGCCTCTAGACACAGTGGACTCTGGCATGCTCAAGACGGACAGGAGTAAGGGTAGGCTTCACCGGGACTTAGTACACAGTCACATGGGCAAGAGGAAGCGCCAGCAAGGGAGGAGGGGCACTGTGGACTTGGAGGCTGGCAGGCTGATTGTGGGCATGTGAGGCATCTTAGCAGAGAGACTCAGAAATCAGGAGGGCGAGTGGGGTGGGCAGTCACTGTCATGCAGGTGGGAACTATCACAGCAGCAGATACTTGAAGTACATGAATATGTCATGCCAAGTGACATTTAATGGCTAGGGCTTCAATCCACAAACATTTGGACTTTGACCATACCAACGCTTGCACCAGCAGGGACCAGAATTGCTGTTGACCTCACTCCATACTCTGATGTCTGAGTAGTAGCCAAGGCACCTGAGCTGCTCTGCCATGATGCACCCAGATTACTTCTCCAAGCAATCTTCATCAAAAGACTCACCTTGGTGCCCCCCCCCCCCTTAGACATTTCCTTTTCATGAATCACCTGGCCCTTTGTAGGATGTCTTCTGTGCTTGGTAGCTTCACTTTTCCTTTCTTCAGGCTTCCCACCCAAGCCACATTTCCATCCCAGAGTTGGACGTATTTTAACCTGTTGAGACAGGAGGAGGGGGAGAGAGAAGGAGCTGTCAGTTGGCTTTGCCACCAGCTCACATTCTGACAAAAAAGGTGAGCCATAACCTTTCCAGGCTTCTGAGTTCTAATCTGTACCCCGAGGTTCTGAATGCTGATTTACTGCACAGATGCTTCATGAGGAAATGCCATTAAGAAGCCAGTAAAACCATTTTGAGACGTGGGTGTTGCAGATCACGACTGCCCACTGGGTGGGCAGAGCTGGAGCCCCTGGACGTGGGAGAAGGCTCCACTGGGGATGGAAGCAGCCAACAAGTTTAGGAAGGATGCAGGTTGCATGAGAGTTACTGGGTTTTTTTGGACTGGTAAGACAAAGGTTAAAGATCAAGCATTTATCCCACTAACATTTAAATCAAGCACCATGTGCAGAGTTCTAAAGGAGAAAGAATGTGGGCTCCCAATTCGGCAAAAGTGAGATTTAAGTTCAGGGTCAAACTCTAGCTTTGGGCAGGTTCCCTTCTCTGAGTCTCCTCCTTGTTGGTGAAAGGGGGAGAAGGCAAAATCTATCCCACTGTGCTCTTGCATCTAAAACAATGGATATGTAGTTGCAACTCACTTACTTTTTGTTCTCTTGGCCTCCTTCCTTGCTCTCTTTGTGGTTTATTGTGAAAAACTTTTTTTGAAATAATCAAAATACGGAATAAAACATCACATAAAGAAATCGAATCTTGGCAATTCGCAGACCATTACATTGGAGTGAGTGGAGAACATCATGCCTGACCTTAAGAACTACATGTGCTGGTGTTCTGGGACACCAATGAAGAACCCAGAAGCATGCTCTGCTGTTGACACCATCACCACCCTCACAGGGAAGTCTATGCTTCTTTTGATGCAAAGAGCATGAGACATTAGAAACCCAGACTGATGGAGTTGAGAGAGGCATAGCAGTCTTACAGATGGAAGAAAATTGAACCCCAAGTGGAGGGACCTGCCCAGAATCCCCTACTTGGAAGTTGCAGGGCTTGAAAACAGGTTTCTTGGCCTACAACTTACCCCAAGGCTCATATACGACATGTAGGTTGCATGCATGGCTACAGAAGGATGGTGTTTCAGCTGTTCTAGGTCTCCTACTCTTAACACAAAATGATCCTTTGTTCAAGTAATAGCCAGGCTGGTGGCAGAAAGACATCTGCGTTCCTAAAAGTTTACATGAATCCAATCCCCAAATGAAATGTACTGATTTTTCCTCTGTGGCCTGGGCTAGTAGGGCTGGATCAGCTCCATGCTGGTGCCTAGTTGGAAGGTCTATAATTTAAGAAGTGTGGAGAGGACTGATTGTGTCTCGAGGTCCAATCCCCACCTAACTCCATTTGGCCTTGGGAAACTGACCTGTGTGGTCTTCATCAGCATGTTTTGTCCCCTGTCTTCTGGGTCGGTGTGGTCACTGGTATGCTTTGGCGGGTGATCAGACAGAAGGAGAATAAGACTAGAGTATGTATTCTTCTGGCTTCCTCCCTGTTGGGTCACCGAGGGTTGTCCTTATCCTCTGCAAGCTCCTTTTAGGTGACTTTCACTCCCCAGCTGCCTTCCTGGGTCCTCACACTCCAGGTCCCTTCATTGGATTCTAGGAACAGCTCCCTCCTCTATGTCTTCCCTGTGGGGTAATAGAGATATCCCACTAAGGCAAGCCTTGGGATACTGCACTATTCCTTTGCAGTTTTCCTTAAACTCTGTCTATAGTTTTATGAATAGTCCTTTATTAACGTCTTCTCAAATTACTCAGTTTGAGTGTGTCTTTTTCCCCCCCTCCAGTCACTACTCTGGTTGATATAGGGCATCTTCAATTTCATGGAAAATAACCGCAATATGTTTAAATTGAGCTCAAGAGAGACAGTTGAAAAAATAGGAAGAAGTTTATCTTGGAAAAGAGGAAACAAATAAGCTGACAAGTGAAATAGGAACTATCTTAACATGTTCGACAGAGGAGAAAACATCTTTCCCTCTGAGAAATTATTTATTTATTCATCTATCATCAATCGAATATTTTCATTGAATTTTGTGTGTAATCTGGGGGTCAGCAGAAATATGAAAAAAATGAAGCATATGCATGGGGAAGAGAGAGAGAGAGAGAGAGAGAGAGAATGGAGAGAGTCAAGGTAGCTGTGATTCCTGGTTCTGGAACCTTCCTGTCATCTTGACAGATTCCTACCCTTGGGTACTTAAAGATATTTTCCTTTTTCACTTAAGTTAGTTGGAGTTACACGTGTTATTTTCAAGCAAAGAATCTTAATTAAAATGTCCGTGAAAGGGAGCTATAGATTTAAGTTTGGAGAAAGTATGTTTGGGTCCGATATGAATGAATGGATAAAAGAATCACACCTGGGAGTAAAATAATACTGAGTTGAAATAGCACCAAAAGGGACTGAGGTTCTTAGGGAAATGCCTTTTCATCCTAAACGTGTGTTCTCCTTGGAGTGGGCTATCGATGAATGCGATGGAAATCTTCCATGTGGGACGTCAAAAACAGGGCCAAGCTACCGCAACGCTTGTTGAACGACTAGAAGGAAGAGGAAGGGCTGGTTGAAATCTAAGACTGCTTGAGGGTACATTCTGGACTTATAATATAGGGTGGAGAAAGGAACAGAGATCCTGAGGTCAGATAGGCATGGATGTGACTGCTTGTTTTAGTTTTAATTTCCCCAAATTTACAATGGGGTTGAAAATATGGTTCTTGAGGCTATTAAGTAGCATGACAGCAAAAACAAATATCACAAGATCAAGCATGTAAGTGGACATTCAAAAAATGCTAGCTCTTATCCTTTTTTAAAAACAATGTTTGAAAGCCATAATAAAGTATTTGTTTTTTTAAAAAGAATCTCACTTTTAGGAAGCCCAAACTCTGTGCTTTTTTTTCTCCCTTCTTTTAGTTATTTATTGACACCTAATAAATATTTGTTTTACTTAAAAGTTACATGCAACCTTAATACAATATATTAAAACAGACATTTTGAAAATACAGTTTCATGCCTGCGTCCTTAGGTTGTGAAAACCTATTTCATTTTGTGATGACATTTTGGTATAAGTGAGACCAATCATTTAGTCATGTGGCTCTTTAGTCTTAATGTCAAATGCTTGTGAAGATTCAACATTCGAGTTTCCTTTTTATCTTGCTATTAAGAGAAAGGGCATGGGCGACCTGGGCTATTTCTTCCTGCATATAGGAGATTACTCACCTTATGGAATCCCTTCTTCTCTTCTTCCTCCTTTGAACCATAGAAACAACGTCATCGTATTGGGTGTTGATCTGAAGACTCGCAGAAAGGATAAGGTTCTTCATAGAATTGTAACTGGGCACAGAGTTTGGGGAGGGGGCTAAGCATCACAACCTCAGAGGGCCCCAGTGTGCTGGGAAAAAAAAAAGGGCATTATATAAAATAAATATAATATAATTAAACAAAAGGAAAAGGCCATAGCGGGGAATGTTTTAGCAATGAGTAGTCAAGAAGAGACTATGCCAAGCCTCATGTAAATTTATAATCGAATGGAGACACATTGTAGCATATGCAATTTTTTTGTATGTTTATTAGAATTTATAGCTGAGAAAATAGAGCCCCAGAGGTTAAGTGATTTGCCGGAGGTTACCTAACTATTTAATGCAGGGCCCCAAGCTAGAAACCAAGTCTTCTATATCCCAGTTCAGATCACTCTCCTCTGCACTCAAGAATATTTGGGGGTTTGGAGATAGTGACAAGAAAAAGCTGTGTCCATGCGGAATGCGGCAGAGCCAGCTTCTCCCTCTCTCCTGTTAGTCTAGGCAGTTTTCCCGGCTTGAGTTTCAAGATTATGATGGTTTTCAATGGTCTTACCTTGTGTGTCTTTCTGGGCACTACTGTCAATGGCATTTTTCGGTGAAGCATGCCATAAAATCCCTCTGGACAGTTCTGTTCCTGGTCAGAATGCCTAGAAAGGGCACTGAACACCAAGTCCTGCTGTGCCCAAGAGAACTGACGTGACCAAATTCCCATATCGACTACAGGGAAGCAGGGTCAGTGTCTCAGCAGCCCCTCCCTCTAGAAACCTGAAGGCCCACCCAAGACTGTAACAGGATCCAGACACCTTCAGTTCTCTGTTATCTGAAACTGGCTAATCAGCTCCTGTAGCTCCTACTCAAGCCTTCATTCACCCCAGAGGACCAGAGAACTGGAAAAGAAAGGAAGAATTTATCTGTGCTCTAGTAGGAAAGGTGTGCTGTCGAATGGTCTCCAATCTCACAGAACTGAGCCTCTATCCTGGACCATATAGTAAAGGGGCTAAATGTTTGGATAAGACATAGATTGTGCTCTACACAGATTACAAGAAAATAAGCAGAATGAGAAATGTCACGTAACATGGCGAAATGTGATGTGGGATGTGGTGGAACAAAGGGGTAGAAATCACAACAGTTTGGGGACATTCCAAATGATTTTTGTGAAGACTAACACCGAGATGGCCTTTTGAGGACAGACAAAATAGTAGAGGCTCAGTGCCCAGAAATGTGAGAGAAAGGTGCTCCAGGGGGAGGAGCAAGACCAAGGGTCAGAAGCAGTAAACGCAGGGCTACAGTCATGAAACACTGACTAGTTTAGCTGCACCAAGTATTAGATTACTGTGGGAAGACAGTGAGCGATGAGGGAGCTGGCCAGATCATATTGGAGGAAGTTGGACTTTGAAGGACTTGAATAGAACAACTCTTGAGAAAGAGTATCGGACATCTTCAATGACCTTTAGAAGGAGGATTCTAAGACTTAGTGTGTCCATTCAGGTGCTTGGAAGAGTGGCCACAGAGAGCCATCTGCCCTGGAGCACTGAGGAGGCACCTGTTCACAGAGAGTGTGGGAGCGCCAGCCCAGGGGCAGCCCCCGGCGGAACACTGGTTTAGAACGTTCGCGATGACCAGGCTCCTTAATGGATGATTTTGTTAGTTCTTTTTTTCTCCTCCTTCTTGGTTTATTTAGAAGGGTCAGTGAATATGGCACAAGTTTGTTCTCAAGGGAACCGATCTCACTGCTGTTAAAACTACAACACATCACCTCTGAAAGCTGTATCCTGCACAACTTAAACTTCATGAGTACATACAAGGCCTTTCTTTTGTGATGAAGGCCCTTAATTGAATTTTGAGTGTGCTTTATTGAATTTACCCAAAGAAGTGGAAGAGTATAAGAGTAAAGTTACCTGCCTAATGGAATTGTTTTGTTAAATTGTTTTGACAATTGTGGTTTAATTGTATGTGTTTATATTAATACTAAGAAGGTACTACCTCCTACTATATTCTGGAAGGAAAAAAAACCCCAGTAATCTGAGAGCTCTCTAGTGGTTTCTTCCTTAAATGAAGTAGGAAAATGATGTTGTCTTTCAAAAGGGTTTAACTTAGACTTTAAGGAAATTGAGAATGTTGATGACTGATAAAAGGCCAGGCAAAATAATCAAGTCAGTCCAGATATAAAATGTGCAAGCCCGCAGGAGGAACTGTTGATGTTTCTGCAAAGAGCTGACTCAGAAGAGCTGTGACAGAGCTGTACTTTGTACCTTACCACTTAATAAAATATAAGTCTTCGGTGGTTTTTAAAGGGTGTTGTGCGCCATTCCTTCTTTTCTAACTGCTCTGGCTCAAAGTGGTACCCAATGGATATCTGGTTGAAGGGCTGAGTTGACTCCTGATGCACTGAATAATATTTCTTTCTTTCTTTCTAACACTGGGGAGCTGGGGGTGGGGGGAGAGGAGCAGAGGGAGATGGAGAGAGAGAATCTTGTGCCCAGTGCAGAGCCTGGCATGGGACTCGATCCCATGACCCTGAGATCACAACCCCAGCCGAAATCAAGAGTCAGATGCTTGACTGAGTCATGCAGGCGCCCTAATGCATTGAATAATTTAAAAATAATTAAAGATGCTTCAGTTGATTTATACGAAGAATAGTGGATACAGGACTCAGAGTTCTACCAGTGAGTTCTAAGGAACTGGATGGAGGGTCAGCCGTGGAAAGTTTAAGCAGCTGTGGGGGAGTGCAGCCTAGGCAGCCATCTTGCCTTCTCAGGGGAAGAAGGAAAGCTTCTCCCTCAGCCGGCATTCAACACTTGTCCCAGGAATCCCCTTGGCTTGGGGCTCAGCAGCTATTTTTGGTCACTGAAAGTGCCCACTGGCCTTCAGGTCCGAGGTGGTTTGAAGAGACCTGGGGTTGAAGCGTCTAATTCATTCCTGTTTCAGTCAATGTTCCTCTCTAGTAAAGGATAATTGTCTGCAGGTTTCTGTCCTTCTCCCCTGCATCCTTTCTCTGTTTGTGGGTAGTAGCTCACTGTCCTCTGGGAACCTCCATGCCCTGTGTAAAGTTTTAGAGTGTGTATACAATGTGTATGCACATTATTTTCTTTAAGCCACCTTACCACCTCATTTCCCCGGTTTTACAGATGAACCAGAGAGATCACCTGACCTGACCAAGGCCACACAGCTAGAAGATGGCGCCGCCCATACTCCTCTACAGAGCGTCTGACTTAAGCAACATATTTCTGTCCCTTGTTCCATAGCGCCCCCCTTTTGATGCTACTTGCCTCCCTGTTTCTGTTGGTGTCTGGCTCCATTCCTTCTAGCTACGTGATGTGAACTGAGGTGACTTACTGAGCTTTTCCCAAGCCCCATTCCCCTCTTCTATTGGTAAGAATCTTAATTCGCCTTTCCCAGATTGTCCTCTCCCTCCGATCATGATAGGTAGATGATGATTTCCTCGCGTGTGGAAAAAGCAGACTGAGCTAAGATATTAATTTTAAGTCTGCACGTGGCTACTTCACCTCAAATGTGGCAGGGATGGTGTTGTGGGTGGCCTTGAGTTGGTTGCTTGTTAGCTGTGGGGCCAAGTGTCCCCGAGCCCCCCTTCCTTGTCTTGGGAAAGGCTGTCCTAACGCCCCTCCTGGGGTGCTTTGAGGATTCACTGTGATTATGCACCTAGGAGCTCTCACTGTGAATTTTAATCACTGTACAGATGTTAGTTCACATTATTAGAAGCAATCTCATTATTTCCAAATCCGACCTCTCCACTTAGACTTTTCCAGTTCAGCAAGAGGTCTCTATTTTCTCCCTTCCCAGGAGCAGATGATGAGAAACATTAGAGATGGTTGCATGCTTCCATCCCGCTCCTCACCTCCTCCTTCCTGCTCTGGTGTAGTTGGGGGCTTTTCCACCTTGGGGCCTTCAGCACCATCATGCCGTCCAAGCGGGGCAAGTCTGCTAGAGTCTCCCTTTTGCTTGAACAGGAAGTCTTGGAGGAGCAGGCTTTTCCCAAGAGTTCGCCTTGGGGGATGTGGGAAGAAGGCATGGGAGAGACGGAGGAGGACCACGTGGGTTCTATTTCATCATTAGTGACCCTTAGTAACACTCTTGGCGTCCTAAGAGGTGCTTTCTCAATATCAGTTAGGGCTCCGGGGAACTGGTGGCGGGGAGAAGGGCCAGATAGGGAGAGCTGACGGGAAGGCAGGCAGCGAGGCCAAGGAATTCTGCTGTTGTCCCAGCTGCTTTCAGACAGGTTAGTGGTAGATGCTCTGGAAGCTGTAGCCATGAGGCCAGGGCTCCCCAGCCCACAAACTAAACTTCCCTTGTTTTCGTTTTCCTTGCTTTGTCCTGCAGACAAATGCATCAGCTATTTGACTCTCTGAAGTGCTAATACACTGTTTACACCTAAATGTGGCGACTTTCCAACAAAGAAAGTCAAGGTGAGTGGGTTACACAGGGCACCTCGTCCCTACAGTGCCTGCTCTCAAAGTCCCGGCATTAGCAATTTCACATGGGAAGTTGGACACAGTCTCTTTCCAGGCTCTTCTTCCTGGTGGGGGCCCAGCGTACAGTCACCTACCTGCTCTCTCCTGAACCAGGCTCTAACCCATTACACTGTTCATAATCAGTCTATTTCATTTCACGTATCTGGGATCCATAACCTTCCAAACTTCCAAATGGCTTAAGGCCCCTTTAACATTTCAAAATAAAATAAGGAAATAATGGGTAAAAATAGAACCGAGACCTTATAAAATGAGTAGGCAGTTGATGTTATATGACACCTAAGATGACCTAACCTGACTCTGTGGTTAGACCAGAAGGGAACACATGTTGCTTATCTAGCTGTCATTACCTGTCTGAAATGGGGGATGGGGAAAGTAATATAGAAAGCTATTTGTAGAACTCAATTCTTTCCTAAAGCTAAACATTAAAAAGACACTATTCAAATAGTTATTCTGTGAGCAGTCTCAGGAGAAGTCTATGCACAGAACATGCATTCTTGGCCCCGGAGCCATGCTGACCTTTCACCTAGCATATGCCTTAGCATATGTTGTTCCCTTTGCCTTGAGCGGCCCTCCCAGCGGTCCATGCACCATGCAGTTAACCTACTCATCTCATCCTGCCTGTTTCCATCAGGGAAGGCTTCATTTCCCATCCAGGCCAGGATAGGACCCTATGTTAACGGGTTTCAGACTACTCTGTACTTGACCTTCAAACTACCTACCATAGTTTGTTTGCTCACCTGTTGGTGTCATTACTTAGCGTCTATTTTCCCCACTAGACGTAAGCTCCTTGAGTGTGGGAACTGTATGCACTCTGCTCATTCCTATATCCTCAGCATCTCACACAGTGCCTGACTGATTGTGATAATGATAATACTAAGATAATGATAATAATAATAGTTACAAATTACTAAATGCTAGAAACTCTTCTCTGGGTTTATATCTAACAATTCATGTTCGCCTCAAAATAGCCCTTTGGAGTAGGGCCTGTTATTGCCTTCCTTCAACAGATGTGGAATAGAGGTGAAATTCTGAGGTTCACAAAGCTCTTGGGCTCAGTAGCTTAGAGGGTGAACTCGGACAGTCTTGGTCCAGAGCCTGAGTACCTAATGCTTGTTTAGCAGCAAATATCTGTTGGATGAAAGAACGACTAAATGAATGCTTGATGATAATACAATGCAAGAATTTTGTTTTCTGATCATTTACTTTAGTAAGAAATAGGATCTGAAGAATCAGAATGAGCCCCACAGTTGGCTATTAAAACACTTTCCCTGAGCTCTCAGGCCAAGGTAGAACCTTAGGCAATTCAAACGATGGAAGGATCTGAACAGTAACCACGGTGATTGTGGGGCTGGGGGCCAATTGCGTGGCATCAAAATCCCCTATCTAGGGGCTCTTGGGTGACTCAGTCAGTTAAGGATCTGACTCTTTTTTTTTTTAAGGTTTTATTTATTTATTTGACACACACAGAGAGATCACAAGTAGGCAGAGAGGCAGGCAGAGAGAGGAGGAAGCAGGCTCCCCGCCGAGCTGAGAGCCTGATTCAGGCCTCCATCCCAGGACCCTGATATCATGACCTGAGCCGAAGGCAGAGGCTTTAACCCACTGAGCCACCCAGGCACCCAAGTATCCAACTCTTACTTTCAGCTCAGATCATGATCTTGGCGTCATGAGGTCAAGCTCTGTGTTGGCCTCCACTCTCAGCTTCAGATTTTCTCTCCTTCTCCCTCTCCCCACCCCAGTGCACACACTGTCTCTCTGAAAAAAAAAAAAAAATCCCCTATTTAAAGTCTATACATATATATGGGAGCTCAGCTGTCATTTCATTTTGAAGTTGTAAGTATTGAACTTACATTTTTTCTGCAGAGAGAAAGAAAGGGAAACTGGATGACTGTCTGCTAAGCTGACAAGAAACTGTGTGTAGAAGTTCACGTGTGGAGTTATCAGAGAGATTCACAGGTAGCCTGAGAGCCAATATTTTCCTCAAAAGAGAACACCCACTCTTAGCAAGCCCTCCCACACATGCTTGGGAAAGACTCCCGAGTTCTACACAAGACAACTGAGAGTGATTACTTTAGGATGAAAAATTATTAAGGTAGGTGCTACCCAACTCTGTCTGTTCCCCACCAGAGTCCTGTAAGGCCTATGGGATATCTGATTGAAGGAGAGCCATATCTAACAAGCGTGCCAGGATCTGATACGTGAAAAATGTACCCAGAAGATGCTGAGTGGCTTGCCTGTTGGATAAGGTTGTTTACGACTATTCATTTTAATGCCACTGGTGGTGGGAGGAATGATTTCCTTTTGATGTATTCCATGAAGAGTTGTTCCTTCTGTAGTAGCAATCGATTAACGGGTCCACTTATTTCTAGCAAGCGCATGATCATTATATAAGCTTTGTAACATGGACTCTGTTTATTCACATTTTGAACCACTTCATCCAAATATTTATGGAGAGGTGAGAAGGCACATATCTTGAACTATCCCCAAGGATGAGTTCAAAGTAAAAAATATGACCGTGCTCTCAAGGTACTTCTAATAGTAGGCCTTTCATCCATCTGTTTGACATTTATTGAGTACTGAATATGTGTCAGAAAATACAAAGAAACAAAAGAGGCAATATGGTGTCGCGGAGAGAGTGTCTTGACTTTGGAGTTGTGTCTATTACTGTTAATCAGCCATATGCCAAGGGGAGTTTGTCTAAACACCCAGAGCCTCAGTTTTCTCATCTGTGAACTGGGGATCCTCTGCATGGTCTGCAGGAGTGTCATACGGAATCGCAATGCCATAGGTATTACTGTCCAGCACACAGGCAGTACCGATTAAATTGTTTGTCTTCACACATAATTGCTATCCTTGAAGAGCCACATGTCAATGGAGGATGGGCCTTTATAAACAAGTAGTTACAACATAACTTGGCATTGATTTTGATATTGTAGAAAAATTATATTGTGCAAAGGAGCAGAGACACAGAGAAGAGCAAGGAGCAAAGCCCTTGTGCCCGAGAAATCAGAGGAGGCCCTCCAAAGCAGGCTGCGTTCTTTGGAGGTGGGTCTGGAAGGATGAGTAAGCTTTTGTTGGGGGGAAAAGAGGAAAAGTTATTGAAGCACAGAAACATAAAACAGCTAGTGCTACTTGTTCTGAGGAAGGCGGGAAGGTCAGTGCATTCAGACTATAGAAAGTCTGTGATGAAAGGAGCACGCAGTGGGAGAGGAGGCTGGAGAGCTAGATCAGGCTATCTACAGTCCGTCCACAGAGACTTAAGATGAATTCCTGATAAAATGGCCACCTTCATGTCATTCCAGAATGTTCTATTTTTAGTGACCAGATTCCATGATTTGCTCTAGCAAATGTTTTCTTTTGTTTCCCTGAGCAATCTCACATTACCCATTCTTTGAACACATAGTTCTTATGTTCTTAGAATCAGACAGTAGCCCAATGTTTCTGAGAATTCCCAGGGAGCTCTTTTGGCGATTTGGGATTGTTCTCTGTTGCATCTGTCCATTTTCCTGTCTTTCCGGCTTGTATTGTTCAGGCTCCTGTGCCTTCCATGGGGGCCCTGGGCACCTGTCAATTGGTTCCTTTGTGCTGAGTAGAAGGGCAGGTGTGAGCCGTGACTGATGGCTGGTTTACATGCTGACAGGGAAAAACCTGCTGGCTGTGCACTTTTTTTCTGACAGAGGCCCAGCCACTCCTGTACCAGGACCTCCTTGTTAGAGGACTCCTTTGAGCTGCTTCCCTTGGAATTTTGCATGATATTTTTCAACTGTCAAATTTTTGAAAAAAAATCTATTAGTTTGATTCAGATCCTGAGGGAAGAAAAAATGACTGAAGGCTTGAGTAATTTTTTTTCTTTTCCTTTCCATATTAAGTTACACATTAAATTACGTAGAGGCTTATTAGTTTTGAGGCAGGGTGGGTGTCATGATCAGGGGAGGTTTAAAAAAAATACCTCCCTGAGCTTCAGTCTTCTTGCCTTTCAACCAGGGATGTCCGTTTGGACAGTGTATACAGGGAGAGAGGCCTGGGCATCTGTGCTCCCAAGAGCAAAGAGTCATTCCTCAGGCGACAGGAATGTGCGGCCCTGGCTGAGAACTTCCAGGCAGGGTGCGGAGTGGGGCCATGAGGTGTCTTCCCGGTTCCTGTCGGCCCCTGTGCCCACACCAGCTGGCCCGTTGGGGCGAGAGCCTTACTGAGCGTTTACCCTGTGTCCCCGTCCTCTGAGCACCAGAGACCCAGGACAGACCCAATCACTGCCTCACATAGCTTCCATTCTGGGTGGGAGACAAACGACGGAGAGGATGAGGAGGCAACATATTCTAGATGCTGCTGCTTGCCAAGTAGGAAGAAACGAGTGGGTGATGTTTTTATTTCCTGACTTCCTGTTTATGTATCCAATCCGGCTTTCGTTGCCATCTTTGCCAGGCATCCGTTCATGGGCCCCGCTCCCTCCAATCTGCCAGGTCTGGCTGAACCATTCCAGTCCCGGTCTCCCTCGGGCAGTCTGTGGTGTCCCACACTAGGCGATCCTCAGTCCTTAGGCGGGTACTGTGCCCTGTCCCTCATAGGTCTGGTTTTCTATCGCTCACAACACTCCGAAGATAGCACTGCTACCCTCATCCTGGAGACGGAACACGCCGGTACGCCGGAGGAAGTCACTGGCTGAGATCACACAGCTAGTAAGTGGGAGAGTGGGTTCTCCTGCCCGTACGTTCTCTCCCTTCCCTCGGTTTTCCCGTTTCTGACCCTGCTGCATCCTCTGATTGTTAATTTTCTAGTGGTTTCCATGCTCCTCTTCCTCTGACAGCCCTTTCTTTACATGTTGGCATTCAGCCCTCACTCTCTTATCCCATACTTTCCCCAGGAAATCTTCCTTCTCCCAGTTTTCTCTATTGCCTGTATCCCTGGTGACTCCTCGGTTCGCACCACTGTGCCAGACCTCCCTTCTGACCTTCCAACGATCTGCCGAGAGCCCTTGGTATCTGGTGGCCACGTCTTCGCTTACCCGGCAAGAGCGCGTGTGCATGCGCCGCGCACGTGTGGCCGTCGTGGGGAGGGCACCGCGCCAGGCAGGCGAGGCTGCCGGCCCGCAGAGTTTAGTGTCCAGCAGAGAAAGCAGGCTGACTGCAAACACCACGCATGTCCACATGAACTCACACACCATCTCATCTTTCTTTGCAAACTTGCTTAGCCTCCTCTTTTCTCTATTTCAGTTGCTAATGTAATCAGCAATTATAATTGCCTTTAATTTCCTGGTCCCCCTCAAGCCCCCTGTCCCAGTCTCTCTCCCACACACTTCTTGAATCCATGGTCTTCATCATGGCCTCAGGTCTGCTCTCACTTGGAAAGCTCAGTTGGCTCGTCGCCCACTTCTACATTCTGTCTTTCGCTTCGGACCCCGAGTCCTCCCAAATGCAACCTGGATTATGCTTCTCCCCTCTTTGCAGCCTCTGGTGGACCATCTACAGGGCGTGTCCTCCATCGCGATGGATCTTCTCCTTCTCATGGGAATCCATTTCTTGTGGCTGGCCCTGCCCCACCCTCTTCTTATGCACCCCATACCCCTGGCCACAGTGATTCGTTCCAGAATGGGCAAGCCAGGGCCCGGCAGAAATAGCGTACGTGGGTGTTGGGAATGCAACGGTTTCACTCTTGCTCTGGGACCTGAGCTGTCTCTTTTGCTCCTCATGGAGAAAGTCTCTCCAAGTACAGAGGCAGTGTATAGAAGGAAGCAGATCAAAGCACAAAGCCAAGACAGGCCCTCAGGACGTTGAGTTCCTGGATTTAGTAACACATGAACCTAGTTTTACCCAAGAACTTCAGCAATCACAGGAGTCTATAATGTATTTCCTGTGTTGGAGTCTCACTGCTCTGTGCGTTTGGGCAGATTATTGAATCTTTCTGCATTTCGGTTTCCTCATTCCTAAACTGGACATAATAATAATAACACCTAGTTCCTAGTGTTATAATGAAGTTTATGTGAGGTAATGTATGCAGAGAATGTAGACCATTGCCTGCGACACAGTCAAGTGCTCAGGATGTGTAAACTCTGAGTTTTGTTGTTGTTATTATGATTTGACTTAATTTGTCTTTGGTTTCTGTAACTTGTCACTGGAAGAGTCCCAAGGAACAATACCAAGTCCAATGCGGTCACCAGTTTACAAGGCAGATTTCCCACCTCCTCCCCAAGTGCTCCCTCATACTCTTTGTGCCCTTGGAACGCTTGTCTTAAACTTCCAAAGCTCCCCATCATTTATGCTGCTTTGGTCTTTGTTTGTTTGTGTATAATGTTCTCTCTGCCCAGAATGCTCTTCCCCATTCCCCCGGGAGAGTCAGATAAGAGGATTCGAAGCAGCAAGAAGCAGCGAATTCAGGACACATTCAGGATTCTGGGTCTCATTAAGCCACTGATGATAGGGGATCTCTAGCTAAGTTTCAACCATTTGGTCCCTGCATGTAAAAAGACAATTCCCTCTTTCTTGATGCTCAAATGTATTTTTCTGTGAAACGAGTTCTATAGATTCATTGACAAGAAAGTATTCCTCACTCAGCTCGAGTCTGAGAGGAGGCAAGGTGACCAGTGAATCCTCCCACCTTCCACTGTCAGAATGGAGAAGACATTTAAATCACCACAGGAACACTCGCAGTCATGCTGGCCTTCTGACCAGATGGGCGGTGACCCTAAGAAATGGGATATTTAGAAGGATGTGCTTCCTTTCTTAGATCTTAAGAGGCTACAAGCCAGATACCTTCCTTGTCCAGCTCCCTGACTCCCATACCTTCCTTTCTTAAAACTCAAGTTTAAACCCTGACAGCAGCCAAATTAACGTAACTAGATCTTTAACAGAAAGATTATTTCTGCCTTGTCTCGAAGGCCCCAGCTAGGTTTCTAGAACATTTGGAAACAGTAATAAAATCAAGATGCTTCTTCTGTATTTCAATGGGAAGTTGTTGTCTCCGGGTCTGTACCCCTCAGGCTTTGTTTTATTGTTGGAGACAAACAAAGTAAATAATTTGAAGCATCACCCCAAAAGCATTTTCCTCACTTAAACATTATTCTACGTAAATCGACCTCAGGCCTGGAAAGGTCTGGCTGTGGGGAGGAGAAAAGGCTGAGTTCTTGCTGGACTGGCCACGTTCCCCAGACGTTGGCTGGCTCCTGGGCGGGAGAGTTTGGATAAGAAACATGCATGCAAACAGTCGCTTTTCCTCTTGCCTGGACTTCTATGCGGACAAAGATGATGACGGGGTCTAAAATTGAAGACGTTATGTACTAGCAACGCCATAGCCCCGAGGGTATGTATATGGCCTAAATGAGACCACCTAAGTGGGCACTGTGCAAAACCTAGAAATGACAAGAAAAAAACTGCATGATGAGAGGCAGAAGCTCACGAAGCAGCCCAGGGCAGAGAGCACAGCATCTCCAGAAGGGAATCCTGGAGGAGACGTGCACCCTGAATCCCTTCTCCTTCTCCGTGCGGTCCTCCCAATTGCACTGTGGGAACCGCATTCCCGGACTCACAGCCCAGGCCCCAGAAGCCTAAGAGATCATGTTCTCTCTGAAAACACTTCTTCATTAATATGCTTATGTATTTTTTTTTAAGGTTTTATTTGAGAGAGAGAACAGCACTGAGGAGGGGCAGAGGGAGAAGCAGGCTCCCTACTGAGCAGGTGGCCCAACGACACCAGGGCCCTGGGATCATGACCTGATCATGCTTATCCGACTGAGCCACCCAGGCTCCCCCTTTATTAATATGTTTAAATGAAGAAGCACATGGACATTCTCCCCAAGAAAACAAAAATAAATAATGGAAGTTAACAGTTTCTGCCCCCCCAACTTTTCCTTCATTTCCCACCCCAAAAGGTTACACCCTCCACACTTTTTTAAGGGATCTCTCTCCCTCTCCCTCTCCATCTCCCTCTTTTAGCACTTTTAGGTTCACAGCAAAATTAAGAGGAAAGCACAGAAATTTCCCAAATGCCCCTGTCCCCACGCAGGCATAGCTTCCTCCCAAACCCAGGTTCCCCACCAGAGTGGTACATTTGTTACAACTCATGAAGCTGCATGACGTATTATCACCCAAAGTCCATAGATCACACTAGGGTTCGCTCTGGGTGTTGTATATTCTGTGAGTTTGGACAGTCGTATGATGATGTGTTTCTACTGTTACTGTATCGTACAGAGTAATTTCACTGCCCTAAAAGTTTTTTGTGCTCAGCCTGTTCATCCTAATTTCCTGTAACCCTTAAAACCAGTACACCTTTTTACTGTCTTCATCTTCTACCTTTCTGTTGATACAATCATGCATACACCTAGATGACAAGGGGGATGTTTGACATTGTTTTTATAAAAGTGAACATACTACCCTTAGTACTCTGCGGTTTACTTTTCCTACTTAATAAGGCATAATAGACTTTTCTCCAGGTTAATAGAAATTGACCATTTCATTTCTCAACAACTGCATAATATTTCATATTAAGACCATTTCATAATTTAATGGAATATTTAGCTATCAATGAATATTTAACAATAAACCACACTGAGAGTAAACCTCCTTGACATAAATATTTATGTGCTGGCAGTTTTATGCTTATGGGTTAGGTTTCAAAAGTCCGTTATTGGGTTTGCATATTTTTTTTCTAATTTAATAGACATTTCTAGTTTATTTTCCTAAAAGGTTGTAGCAATTTAAGACTTCCCAGAATATATGACAGTGAAAATTTGCCTCAAATTTTTGCCCATCCTGGATTTTCTCTTTTTTCATTTCTGCCGAGTTGGTAGGCAGAAATTATATCTCTTCTTTCAATTTATTGCATATTTTCTTTTTCTAAGATTTTATTTACTTATTTGACAGAGAGAGGGAAGAACCACAAGCAGGGGGAGTGGCAGACAGAGGGAGAAGCAGGCTCCCTGCTGAGCCAGGAGCCCCATACAAGACTTGATCCTAGGACCCTGAGATCATGACCTGAGCTGAGGGCAGACACTTAACCGACTGAGCCATCCAGGTATCTCTATATATTTTTGATTACAAGAAAGGCTGATCATCTTTTCATGGACTTTTTGATTTCTTCTGCTGTGAATTCTCTTATCCTTTGCCTATTTTTATACTGTGTTGGTTTTTCTTTTCTTACAAATTAAAAGAGCTCTTTGTACATTAAGGAGATTATCCCTACGTCTACCACAAATATTGTAAAAACTCCCCTGGGCCATCAATGGTATTTTGACTTTCATTATTTAATCACTTAACAATTAAAAAATGCAATCAGATATGTTGATGTTTTCTCTATGGATCTTGGGTCTTCTGTGTTACTTGGGAAAGTCCTTCTACTTTCCACTTGAACTTAGGAGCAAGTAATCTCCGAACTTGCCTTTGAATATATGATTTTTCAAGTAAATTGTAAATCCATTTGGAATATTTTGTGTATGGGAAGAGCTAAAAAGCTATCTTTATTTTCTTCTACATAGATAACGAACTATGTCAACAGCCTTAATGAAATAAACACTCCTTTTCCCATTAACATGTTTTCCTTCTTATATATTATTTCTATTTACATATAGGTTTATTTTCTGAATTCTTTATGCTCTTTTATAAGTCTGAACCAACACTATAATATTTTTAATATAATAGCTTTATAAAATATCTGATATCTGGTAAGGTGAGTTTATCCTCCTGATTTTTTTCATATATATATGAAATCTCTCTCTATATATTTTGCTAGTCTCAGACATTTCTACTCCAATTAGAAATTTATTTTTTTAGTTTAAATTCTTTTTTATTATTAATTTTTATTTTAGAATTTGACTTCTTTGCTGATTTGGATACCTTTTATTTCTTTTTGTTTTCTGATTGCTGAGGCTAGGACTTCTAATACTATGTTGAATAGCAGTGGTCAGAGTGGACAACCCTGCCATGTTTCTGACCTTAGAGGAAAAGCACTTAGTGTTTCTCCATGGAGAATGATATTTGCTGTGGGTTTTTCATAGATGGCTTTGATTTTATTGAGGTATATACCCTGTATCCCTACACTCCGAAGAGTTTTGATCAAGAAAGGATGCTGTACTTTGTCAAATGCATTTTCAGCATCTATTGAGAGATCATCATATGGTTCTTGTTCTTTCTTTTATTAATGTGCTGTATCACATTGGTTGATTTGCAGATGTTGAACCATACTTGCAGTCCAGGAATAAGTCCCACTTGGTCGTGGTGGACAATCCTTTTAATATACTGTTGGATCCTATTGACTAGTATTTTGGTGAGAATTTTTGCATCTGTGTTCATCAAGGATATTTGTCTGTAAGTCTCCTTTTTGATGGGGTCTTTTTCTGGTTTTGGGGTCAAGGTAATGCTGGCCTCATAAAATGAGTTTGGAAGTTTTCCTTCCATTTTATTTTTTGGAACAGTATCAGGAGAAGAGGTATTAATTCTTCTTTAATATTTGGTATAATTCCCCCTGGGAAGCCACCTGGCCCTGTGCTCTTGTTTGTTGGGAGATTTTTGATGACTGCTTCAATCTCCTTACTGGTTATGGGTCTAGTCAGGTTTTCTATTTCTTCCTGGTTCAGTTTTGGTAACTTATATGTATCTAGGAATGCATCCATTTCTTCCAGATTGTCAAATTTGCTGGTGTAAAGTTACTCATAATATGTTAAAATTATTTGTCTTTCTTTGGTGTTGGTTGTGACCTTTCCTCTTTCATTCATGATTTTATTTATTTGGGTCCTTTCTCTTTTCCTTTTGGTTTATCAGTCTTGTTAATTCTTTCAAAGAAACAGCTCCTAGTTTCATTGGTTTGTTCTACTGTTCTTTTGGTTTCTATTTCACTGATTTCTGCTCTGATCTTTATTATTTCTGTTCTCCTGCTGGGTTGAGGCTTTGTTTGCTGTTCTTTCTCCAGCTCCTTTAGGTGTAGGTTAGGTTGTGTGCCTGAGACCTTTCCTGTTTCTTGAGAAAGGCTTGTATTGCTATATCCTTTCCTCTGAGGACTGTCTTTGCTGTGTCCCAAAGATTTTGAACAGTTGTGTTTTCTTTTTCATTTGTTTCCATGAATTTTTAAAATTCTTCTTTAATTTCCTGGCTGACCCATTCATTCTTTAGTAGGATACTCTTTAGCCGCCATGTATTTGAGTTCTTTCCAACTTTGCTCTTGTGGTTTAGTTCTACTTTCAAAACATTGTGGTCTGAAATATGCAGGGAATGATCCCAATCTTTTGGTACTGGTTGAGACCTGATATGTGACCAGGATGTGATCTATTCTGGAGAATGTTCCATGTGCACTGGAGAAGAATGTGTATTCTGTTGCTCTGGGATGGAATGTTCTGAATATATCTGTGATGTCCATCTGGTCCAGTGTGTCATTTAAGGCCTTTATTTCCTTGTTGATCTTTTGCTTAGATGGTCAGTCTGTTTCAGTGAGATGGGTGTTAAAGTCCCCTACTATGATTGTATTATTGTTGATGTATTTCTTTGATTTAGTTATTAATTGGTTTATAGAATTGGCTGCTCCCTTGTTAGAGACATAGATATTTAAAATTGTTAGATCTTCTTTTTTTTTTTTTAAAGATTTTTTAATTTATTTGACAGAGAGAAACACAGCCAGAGAGGGAACACAAGCAGGGGGAGTGAGAGAGGGAGAAGCAAGCTTCCCGCCGAGCAGGGAGCCTGATGTGGGGCTCGATCCCGGGTCTCCAGGATTATGACCTGAGCCGAAGGCAGTCACCCAACCAACTGAGCCACCCAGGCGCCCCTGTTAGATCTTCTTGTTGGACAGACTCTTTAACTATGATGTAGTGTCCTTCCTCATCTCTTACTATAGTCTTTGGCTTAAAATCTAATTCATCTGATATAAGCATTGTCACCCCAGCTTTCTTTTGATGTCCATTAACATGGTAAATTGCTTTCCACCCCCTCAATTAAAACTGGAGATGTCTTTGGGTCTAAAATGAGTTACTTGGAGACAGCATATCGATGTTTTTTGTTTTTTTGTTTTTTGTTTTTTTAAATCCATTCTGATACCCTGTGTCTTTTGATTGGAGTATTTAGTCCATTTACATTCAGGGTAACTATATAAATTTAGTGCCATGTGTTGTCATGTGTGTCATTGTTACTGTATATTGTCCCTTAATCCTTTCTGGTTTGTTACTTTTAGGCTCTCTCTTTGCTTAGAGGACCCCTTTCAATATTTCATTTAGGGCTGGTTTGGTGTTTGCAAATTCTTTTAGTTTTTGTGTGTTCTGGAAGCTTTTTATCTCTTCTTCTATTTTCAATCACAGCCTAGTTAGATATAGTATTCTTGGCTGCATATTTTTCTTGTTTAGTATTCTGAATATATTATACCAGCCCTTTGTGGCCTGCCAGGTCTCTGTAGATAGGTCTTGTGCCAATCTAATTTTCTGCCATAGTATGTTATAGACCTCTTCTCCTGAGCTGCTTTCAGGATTCTCCCTTCATCACTGAGACTTGTAAGTTTTACTATTAGATGATGGTGTGTGGATCTATTTTTATCAATTTTGAGGGGGGTTCTCTGTGCCTCTGGATTTTGATGCTTGTTCCCTTCACCAAATTAGAGAAAATATCTGCTATAATTTTCTCCAATATACCTTCTGCCCCCCCCTTCTTCTTCTGGGATCCCAATTATTCTAATATGTTTCATCCTATAGTATCATTTATCTCTCGGATTTTCCCCTTGTGGTCCAGTAGTTGTTTGTCTCTCTTTTTCCGAGCTTCTTTATTTTCCATCATTTGGTCTTCTATATCACTAATTTTCTCTTCTGCCTCATTTATCCGGCAGCAAGAGCCTCCATTTTTTATTGCACCTCATTAATAGCTTTTTGGATTTCAACTTGGTTAGATTTTAGTTCTTTTATTTCTCCAGTAAGGGATTCTCTAATATCTTCCATGCCTTTTTTTCAAGCCCAGGTAGCACCTTGATAATCGTCATCCTGAATTCTAGTTCGACATATTACTAATGTCCCTATTGATTAGGTCCCTAGCCATTGGTAATGCCTCTTGTTCTTTTTTGGGGGGTGAATTTTTCTGCCTTGTCATTTTATCCAGATAAGAATAGATGAATGAGAGAACAAAATACTAGAAGGGTAGTGATGACCCCTGAAAAATATACACCAAGCAAATCAAAAGAGACCCAAAGTGGGGAAGAAGAAAGGGAAAAAAAAAATCTCTATGTCTATCTCTATTTATCTGTCTCTCTATATATATACGAGTAGACTGATGTATAGGACAGAGCCACACACTGGATTCTGGGTGTATTTTGGTGTGATAGAAACTGCCTCCCATAATTTTAAAGAAAGAAAATGTTATGTCTGTACAAAAATAAGGGTATATATGATGATGGGATAGAATATAACTGTAAAGAGGAAAATTAAAAGAGATTCTAAAAAAGAAATTGATAAGATAAGAAGTTGGCTAAAAAAGGAAAAAAGAAAGAAAAAATGAAGAAAGAGTGTGGTGAGGCTAGAGACTAGAACAAAGGTCTGTGCTAGATTTAGGGTATATTTTTAATCTATTAGAAGAAACTATATCCCAAAGTTTTAAAGAAAGAAAAACCTATGTGTATACAAAAAGTAAGCATAAATACAATGGAGGGATAGAATATGACTAAAACAGTGAACATTAAAGAATTTTTTAAGAAGATATTGATATAAGGAGAAAAAATTAAAAATAGAATAAAAAAATTAAAATTAAAAAAATTTAACTTTGAAAGACTAAAGAATAAGCCATGAATTCTATGTGGTGCATTCCCCTAACTCTGAAGTTCCACAGTTCTCACTGGTCAGTGAACTTGGTCTTGGCTGGAAGTTCCCAGTGACCTTCTGGGGGAGGGGCCTGTCCAGGGATTCTCAGCTGGCTTTGCCCCGCCCTCGCCAGGGGCCTGGCTAAGCGATCTGCTCAGGTTCGCTCTTGGAGCTTCTGTTCCCTGGACGCTTTGGTACAGCTTCGGAGGCGGAGGCGGGGGATGAAGATGGCGGCTCCCAGTCTCCGCCCCAGAGGAGCCCGGAGCCGGGTTCCCTCCCCCTCAGTGCACCCCCAGAGAGAAGCAGCCAGTCACGCCGTGTCCCTGGTCTGCAGCCACACTCTGTGCTCACCCGGCCTGTGACAGGGCGTTTCTATCTCCGGTGAGAGGCCCTCTTTGGAGCACATCCCTGCAGCGCGCTCCCGTGCCGCCCCTCCTGGAGGAGGAAGGAGGGGGTCTGCCCGGATCTGCCGTCCGTTGGGGTCCCTGCTCCAAGAGTAGTGGCCTGACTGCACCTCGGATCCCGGTTCAAGGTAAGCCCGAGCTGAGAGCCCCTCCTCGGCTCCGTCTCTGCAGCCGGCGTCCCCGCTCCGGTATCTGGGACCTGAGGGACCGCACCCCAGGTCCTTCTGTGACCCCGCGGGTCCTGAGACCACACTGCCCCGCGAGGCCACCACCCCCTGCTTAGCCTGTGGGGCGAGGTCCCTCCGTGGAGCAGCCTTCTAAGTGTTCCAGGCTTGTGCCCCGCTGCTCTGCTGCTGCCCGGGAACCCCCTCCCCCCCGCGGTCTGTCTTCCCCAATGTCGCCGAGTCATTTCTCTGTGCGTCCTACCTTCCAGAAAGTGGTCACTTTTCTGCCGCTCTTCTCTCCAATCTCCTGTTGAGTCTGTATGTGTTTTGACTGATTTGATAACCATCCGGACTAACTCCTGGGACCTGATGATACCTAGGTCTCCTACTCCTCCGCCATCTTGGTCCTCCATCAATGAGAAATTTAAGTTTATTTTATGCAGTTGCCAAAAATTAGATTCTGATTGGATTTGCATTACTTTTGGAATGATCGCTATGGTAGAGATAAATATGTATTTGTATTTAGAACATGGTATAACTTTTCATTTGTTTAATATACTGCAGTAAGATTTCACAGTGTTTTTTTTTAGTATTGGTCTTGTATCTTTATTGTTAAGCTGATTTGTGGATTACTTAGTTTTTATTCCTATTGTGAATGAAGTTAACTTCAAATGTTAAATTGTAATGGCTGACCTCTCACTCACATGACACCCGAACTCCAAACTTCCTCTAGGTTCCTCACAGACACTCATGTAGGCTCTCTGGTATGCCCTTTCAGTTGCTAGAAAGCATCTGCCTTTCTTCCTCAAAGTTCCATCTCCTCTTTGCTCTTCACCAGGTGGAAAGTCTCCCTACTGCCAAGGAAAAGGTATCATTGTAAGTATGATGTTGCCTTTTTCAGACCAAACTCTCCAGAGGACTCCAAAGTTCTCCATTTTCTGGGGACCCATGTGGTGCTGGGTTCCATGAGAAGTAGGGCAAATGGCCTTTTCCCTAATTCCATGCCATGTCTTGTCACCTGGTCCCAGATGGTTCTGCTTGATCTTAGAGTCTTCCATAGTCACATCTGACTTCCATCAGCTTCTGATCCTCAGCCTTCTGCCCTCACCTCCCCAAGCTTTCCCAGCTGGATGGGACTCGACCCAGAAGAGCTTTGCCTTCTCCTCTCAGCAAAAATCCCATTCTTCCTGAAATTCAAGTAGCAGCGTTTCTCCAAGCTGTATTTTTTCCTGTCTGACATCTGCGTTTTAACTCCTGGGATCCTCAGCATCTCTAAAATACTCAATTTCAGCCCAACATCATTTTGGTTCTTCATAAAACACTAACAGGCTCTTTGGATCAGTTTCCCCAGATCAGAGAAAGAACTGTCCCCAGAGAGGTTTAATCTCTACATATTACAACAGCAAAAACAGATAGAATATTTAAAAGTACTGTTTTTTTTTTTCTACTTTTATGTTCTTCAGCAAGCTTCTGAGATTCATAGAGTCATATTTTCCCTGAGAGCTCATATTTATGGTACTGCGTGTTTCCCTCCCCAGCAGCTGCTGCCAGGAGGAAGTTTCTTCTAAGCATGCAGCCTGTGGTGACAACTTTTGGCAGAGGGCTGTCTACTTCCATTCCATGTCTGTCCACTGAGCCTTTTCCAGTTTTAAATGATAACAATACAACTTATTGGGGCGCCTGTGTGGCTTAGTTGGTTAAGTGCCTGCCTTTGGCTCAGATCATAATCCCAGAGTCCTGGGATTGAGCCCCACATTGGGCTCTCTTTTCAGTGGGTAGTCTGCTTCTCCCTCTCCATCTGCTCTGTCCCCCCCAACTTGTGCTTGTTCTCTCCCTCTCTGTCAAATAAATAAATCTTTTTAAAAACATAATACAACTTATTGAGGCTCTCACATGTATTATCTGAGTCAGTCCTCATAAGAATCCTGTAAGAAAGAAATTATTTTCCTTCCTTCTTTTTTTTTTTTTTGGTAGAGAAACTGAGGCTAAGAAAGGGGTAAATGGATTGAGCAGCTGGTAGTGACAATGACAAAATTCAAGCCCAGGTCTTAGTTCACAATCTGAGACTTAAATGTCACAGCATATCTTGTAGGGGGAAAATCCTACCACAAACCTTAGTGAGTCTGAGTGCCTAGTCAATGCGTTTCCCCTGAAGTCCCCACCTAAGGCCTTGAACAATCCCTTAGTGGTAAAGTGTGTTGTCTTTCATTTCCCCTTTTTATCAGACTTCTGACTTTTTGTTACATGGTATTATTCCCGGGCCCTTATTACATGGTCTAGTTGTCTCTAGTTGACAGTTGAATACATGCAAGCTCAGAGAGCTTACAAAAAGAAGGGAGCCAGATTATAATATTTACATTACGACTAAAGGTATAGAATGTGGATGATCCCATGAAATTATGTTCAATCATTGTATGTGTTTGGATTTATAGTTTGACTCACATGCAATATGTAAATTTGTATTTAATTTCTTTGGCTTGGATTTCATTTATAAATTTATTTTGGTTTCTAATTTTCTAAGCATCAGGAATTTATACCCAGCACTATTCTTATTTGTATTTAAGCAATAGTGTAATAAAAAAACAGTTTATTTAGTACTGCAGAATCCATGAAAATGCTCCCCTTTCTAAGGCATTACTTAGAGAAATGCACAGCCCTGCGGGAGACAGGAATTCTCACCCTAGCTCATAGAGCAAGCAACAGGGGCTTGAGGAGATATATGCGTGGCCCACGTGAGCACATCTAGGAAGTGACAGGGCCAGATGCAAACCAAGCTTTGAGTCAAAGACTAGGGCTGTTTCCTGGAAACTTCTCCTTAGCAGTAGGACTTTATTTCACACGTTCAGCAGAAGTGTTGTTTGTTAGATGTTAGATGTCTCATCTTAGGACAATGATATTCAATCTTAGGAGTTTAACAAATAATGCCTCTGAGAAACCTATTTTGGCAAGCCGGGCAAGGCAGTCAGCATCCAAATTCGATTTATAATAAAGGTCTCAAACACTGAGAAAAAAATTATTTCAATCCTTTTGTGCACCGTGTGCTTTTCTGAAGAAACACAGACCTCACATGGGGAAGGGGGAGCCGAAGGCGGGAGGAGGGGGACAGAAAACCAGGTGGTGGGGGAAAGGAGGGTGGGGGGAAGGGGAGAAAGAAAAGGGGGAAGTTTAGGGTTGGAGCCCAAGTTTTCTCATCAGGGGAAAACCAAAAGAAGTAGCTTCCCTAGACCAAGTATACAACGATCCTGGAAGTATGAGAGCTGCTTTCATTATTTAAGAAAATGTAGCATAAGGAAAGAAATATGGGATAATTTAAACCTCAGTCTTCTTCGTTTGGGCTGTAATTATATTAAGTCAATGAGGGTGTCACTGGTTTGCTCATGCTGAGTAGAAATTCAGATGATAGATCGTAAATGATTTGGATTAGTAAAGTGAGGGAAATAAATGGATGACTTACTAAATTTCGTGCGTTCAGTAAATAAAATCCTCAAAAACATTTATTTGTTCAACCAGTCATTGTGAGTTGACTATGTGGCAGGGAGTGGATACACAAAGATGGGTAATGTGTTGTTCTTGTCCAATGCGTGTTTGTGGGGGGGGGAGAGAAGGGTGGGGGCTAATGACACATGTGCTAACATTTATAATTCCGTGTGTAGACACAGCAATGGACTAATGCAGAATAAAGAGCCGGGGGACCCCAGGGAGACGGAATCCTACCTTGGTCTTAGGGGTGAGATGAAGTCGTCAGAGAAGGCTTTCTGTGGCGGTTAAGGAAATGAGCTGAATCTTATAGGATGAGTCAGAGAGGAAGGGAGTAAATTCTGGCCAGAGGGAGCTGTGCCAGCAAACACAAGGAGGTGAGAAATTTCACCGTGGCTTGACAGAGACTTATAAGCAGTTTGCTGTTGCTGACGCATAAACTGTGAAGCGTGAGGAGATTTGAGGGGTCAGTAAGGGCCAGCTATTGGAAGTCAGTTACGTGGAGTGACCATAAATGCTGTCATCCCAACTGGGACAATTTTGAGATTAGAAGGAGGAACTTTTAGTAATTACACTGGAACCACAGACACAAACAAGTAAAGTTGGATATCCTGTTTACAGGCTGTGTCTCACAGCTTAGACTTCTTCATTGAATGATGGGGGATCACTGAGGGCTTTTTGGTAAAGAAGGGATATGATGAGCTTTGACTTTTAAATAGATTTTTATGTCTAATGAATTCACCAAAGGAGAAGAAGATTCAAGGAAAGCTCTATTTTCCAGTTGTATTTATTCAAGAAACCTTACTTGAGAACTGCTGTGGGGTGGCACTATATGGGGGTTCGGCATGCAATATGAACAAAACCATGATTGATTCCTGCCTTTAAGAATTTTGCATTGTAGTAGGGAAGACTGTCAATAACAAAATACCACACAAGCATCTGTAAAATTACAAATGTTGACAATGTTATGACAAGGCAGAGGTGTGGATAACCGCCAGCTCAGATCATGATCTTGGAGTCCCAGGATCGAGCCCCACATCGGACTGCCTGCTCAGCGGGAAGCCTGCTTCTCCCTCTCTCACTCCCCCTGCTTGTGTTCCCTCTCTAGCGGTGTTTCTCTCTGTCAAATAAATAAAATCTTTTTTTTTTTTTTTTTTAAACATTTCTTAGGAATGGAGAGGTCAGAAATGAGTAGTAGAGGGACGTCTGGGTGGCTCAGTTGGTTAAGTGATCCTAGGGTGGTGATCGAGCTCCATGAGCCTGCCTTTGGCTTTGGCTCAGTTCATAATCTTGGGGTCCTGGGATCGAATCCCATGCCCTCGGACTCCCTGCTCAGTGTGGAGTCTGCTTCTCCCTCTCCCTCTGCCCCTTCCCTCGCTCATGCTCACTCACTCTCTCAAATAAATAAATAAAATCTTAAAAAAAAAAGAAATGAGTAGTAGAATCTGACTAAAGAGAAGAAAGAATGTTCTGGAAAGAAAGAAGAAGGTATACAAAGACCTTCTGGTGAAAAGTGTGGAATGACTGGCAACATAGAAAAAATAGAATAAGAATGCATGTAATTGATGTACAGCAAAAAATGTTTTGTATGATAACAGAGCAGCATGTGTTAATGTGGTACCACTTCCCCAGCCAAACGGTAAATATCTTATGTGTGAGCTTCAAGTCTGAACGACACTGACCTGGCATGTTCCTACTGTGAGTGGCCAAAATGACAAGCCTGACTTCTCTGCCTCCTATAAGGAATTAGAAGACAATGGGTAGTAATGCCGATTCTCTTTTATCTCATATATATCCTTCATGCTGTTATTTATTCAACCAGTAGTAAAATGAGATTAAACCAGCCAGGAAAAACAAGACTGATTCATCACCTTTTTCAATCTTCAGACCCAGATCTGATTTTCTTGACCAACCTGGCATAGGAGGGGGCACAGCCATTTGGAGGGACGAGAAGTTCAGCGTGGCTATAACAGGGAAAGCGACAGCATATGTGGGAGAGTGATGATTAGCTATGATCTTAGGTAATATACTTCATTTGGCTAGGTCTTAGTTACTTAAATGCATACAAAGCATAGGAATCTCTGTCTATTTTAGGGATTATTATTAATCTGAAGATTAAATGAAGCAATATCTGGTTATAGGATTAGGAATATTTGTCGGGACCAGGCATCTTCTGGAATATGCCTGACTTATAACCGATTATCAAGAATTCTTAGAAGGGGTTACCAAGGGGAGTGTTGTTGAAATGTTGAAATGCTTAACCCAATGTAATCATAAGTTTTTATTCTTAACCCAGATTGCTCCCAATTTGAGTAATATACTAGTTATTAATTGTTGCATAACAAATTACCCCCCAGTTAGCAGCCTAAATCAGAAAACACATTATCTTATAATTTCTGTGGGTCGGGAATCCAGTTGTGGTACCTCTGGCTCGAGGTCTCTCATGAGGGTGTAGTTAAGCTCTTGTCTGGGACTATGAGCCCAACTGGGGGAGTATCTGCTTCTGAGCTTCTTGGTCTGGCTGTCGGAATGCCTCGAAAGATGTACTTCCAGGGAGACTCACATGGGCATCTCCAAGGGCTGCCTCACAATATGGCAGCTGGCTTCCCCCAGAGTGAGCAGTCAAAGAGGAAGTGAGAGGGAGAGTGGGAAGCACCCAACACAGAGCCGCAGTATTTGTATAAACTAATTTTGGAGATGACATTTCATTTCTCTTGTCTTATTCTAGTCACTAGAAGCCAGTCAATAAATCCCAGGGGAGGGGCTCATAGGAAGACCTGAACACCAGAAGGTCGGGATCACTGGGGACCATGCTAGAAGCCACCTACCACTCCAGTGACTTGATTTATAAGACTTACAGAGAGATCTGGTTGGGAAGAAGTGCTGTTGTTTTCCTTTCATCAAAGGAAACTGGGAGCCACCAAAACCATGGTGAATTATGTAAATTTTGGAAATCTCAGGGGAGGTATGTAAATCTCTGTCTCATTGATATCTTGTCCACTTTATCTTCGGCTAAGCTCTCCAGAGACTGGATAGCTTGAGTTTCCCTACAAAACTTAGGGGCCATGATTTACAGTTTTCATAGAATATTTTTATTTCATGACATGAGATCTGTGGGTCAAAAGGCTTCCCTCTTAACTGGCCAGTCCCGGTGCTCACAAGTGCCTGAAACAGAGACAGACGAGTCTTTTCCTTTCTTCCTTTTAAGAAAAGTTTGGTGGCTGAGTCGGTTAAGCATCTGCCTTCAGCTCAGGTCATGATCTCAGGGTCCTGGGATCGAGCCCCACATTGGGGGTGGGGAGCCTATGTATTCCTCTCCCATTTCCCCTGCTCGTTGTCTCTCTCCCTCTCTCTCTGTCAAATAAATAAATAAAATCTTAAAAAAAAAAAAAGGGTTTGCTGTGACGCATCTTTGGCTTTTCCCCCCTGTTTTTTTCAATGCAATATAGCAAGTGTTTGGATTCTAGAGAGTAACAGCCTGGAGGAGAGTCCCGGTCCTGCCTCTTCCGAGCTGTGTAAACTTAGCTCTAGCATTCTGTGGCAGTTTCCTTATTTATACAAGGAGAAAACCACCAGTGTTTACCATACTGGGTTGTTACAAGGAGTAAGTCAATTCAGGGAAAGCACTTGGAGTACCGGGCACGGGCAAGGCACTTGGAGAATGTTCAGTATTCTTCTTCTAGCTCTGTCTGAGATGCTGTGTGCACCGAAGGCAAACCCCAGACAGAGCAGAGCAGAAGCCATGTTTCTCCTTTCCTCTTTACATACCTCCCTAACGTCTTGCTCCTCCTCCCTCTCTTCTCTCTCCCCCTCCTCCTCCTTCTTCTTTCCCTTCTTCCTCTTTCTTTTTTTGAACTGTAGCTCTCTTTGGTTGTGTGGCACAGAATTAGGATCTGAATAAATCTGTGTTGAGTGCATAAGGTTATGAGAGTATTTGTGCGGATGTCGGTGTGGGTGTGCGCGTGGGTGAACATATAGTGAAGAGATAAGCTGCCCTCTTCTCCCATCTCTACCTGATAAAATGCTCTCTCTCTTTTTTTTTTTTTTTTAAGATTTTATTTATTTGACAGAGAAACACAGCCAGAGAGGGAACACAAGCAGGGGGAGTGAGAGAGGGAGAAGCAGGCCTCCCGCCGAGCAGGGACCCCAATGTGGGGCTCCATCCTGGGTCTCCAGGATCATGACCTGAGCCGAAGGCAGTCGCTTAACCAAGTGAGCCACCCAGGTGCCCCAAAATGCTCTCTTTTTAAAGACCCATTTTAAATATCACCATTTCTTAAAAAAAAATTTTTTTTCTCAGTCATCAACCTAGGTAATCACAAATTTCTCACTTTATACAACAACCTAATTGTATTTCCGTTGTGGAATTTATTTTTTTTTTAAGATTTCATTTATTTATTTGACCAAGAGAAACACAGCTAGAGAGGGAACACAAGCAGGGGGAGTGAGAGAGGGAGAAGCAGGCCTCCCACAGAGCACGGAGCCCGATGTGGGACTCGATCCAGGGTCTCCGGGATCATGACCTGAGCCGAAGGCAGTCGCTTAACCAACTGAGCCATCCAGCCTCCCTGTATTTTATTTTATTTTCAAGTTTTAGAGCCAGTGGAAAGGGGTTACTGTTTTCAGAATCGCCAAAGATGCTCTTGCCACCATGCTCCTTCCAAATCCTACTTAGGAAAAGAAGCAGTCATGGTAAAACTTGCTCTCCTAATAAATTGATAATTCATCAGCCACCTTGATGAGCCAAATGGAAAATTCCCTAAATGTCACTATTCCATGGAGGAATGTGATCTGCTTGGGGCCATGGGGTGACACCTCACGCTGAAACCAGGACACATTTTCTGCTCAAAACGTAGCCTCCTGAAATTCTTGAACATGTCTATTTCCAAAATTAGAGAGAACACCTATCAGAACAGCTTGGCAGTTTGTAAAGGAAGGGATGAATGCTTCCCAAGGAGGAATTTCTAGGACACCAAGCCGCAGAACAGGAGAAAATAGGACACATAGGGCAGACCAATCGAAGTTCAGTTCCCTCTAGTCTCAAGGTACTTTGTATCGAAAGGTTATTTATAAAAGCATGTAAAACAAGCAGTAAATAAAATCAGTAACTTTACCATATTGAGGGAAGACAGTCCAACCCTCACATAAGGACCTTATAAATATGATTAGCAAACATTTATCATGATTTTTTTTTCAGTCGGCTCTATGCCCAGTATGAGGCCAACGTGGGGTTTGAACTCCAGACCCTGAGATCAAGACCTAAGCTGAAATCACGAGTCAGATGCTTAACCATCTAAGCCACCCAAGTACCTTAGCACGATTTTTAAAGCATAGAATTTAATGTTCCTTCCACATCCGGTTTCTGCGAAACTCCACAGTAGGGACTGCTGCTGATTACAGTTGGGCCTCCCCATCTACCTGTTCCTGCCCTCAGGGGTGGGTGTTATTACAGGTCTCCGCCCCATGGTCTTCCGGGAACACCGGGTGCACCCCCGACATTCCGTCCTGTGTAATAGTTAATAGTCGAGGAAACTGACAATTCCAGAACCCACACTGAAAACACTCATTCATTATTTCATTCGATACTCACATGGACCCTGTGAAGTAGTATTTTTATGCCCATTTTACAGTCGAGGACATCGAAAATCGGAGAAGTTTAATGAATTGCCCAAGGTGCTGTGACTATTAAGCAGAACCGGATGAAACGAGGTCGCATCTTCAGAGCCCTTACATGGTGCTTGGAAAGGACTGCTTGGCAAATAGTGAGAGCCATTATCAGGCCATCCTAACCGGGGATTTACCGAGAGTTAGAACATTCAACCACACTTCCACCGAGCAGGCCACGTAACTTGGGATCATGACCTGAGGTTATCCTAGAGTATTATGAGAAATGAGGAGGCAATGGCCAAGTGGGGTGACTGCGTTATGAGTAAGAACAGAGCCAGCTGTTTATCTTGTCACAGAGGCATGTGGGTTGCTTATGGGATACACAGGTTTCTGCTGGAAATGTAATATCTTGAAAAGCAGCTAGACTTTAAAATACAACCTGATCCCATTGAGCGGCATTCTCCCCAGCCTCTAGCATCGCATTTTCCATTGAGAATGTGCTTCAGTCAGTGTTTATTAACTGCTTGCATCTGGTTGCTGGCAAATTTCACTTGTTCAGTTCAGAGGCAAATAATGAATATTTCTGTTAATTATAATAATGAATATTTTGTAAGCACCAACATAGGGCACAGTGCTTCCTTTATTTCATGCAGAATTGGGGGCCGTGCAATATTCAGAAGCTCAATTTGAGCCTTTCTTATTGAATTCTAACAAAATAATTCAAGCTGAGGCTGCCGATAGGAGAAAGACATATCTCATACCTGACCTAGTGAAGCGACCAAGGGGTCCCCTTGGCTGGGAGTCCACTCTTTCATGGTCTTGGTGGGCATGTAGCCATATACACCTGACCTGACTGCGACGCCTCCAGCGGAGGTTCAGAGCCAGGCCTCCTGACGTGTTTCTCCACATCGTCAGCTTAAACTAGAGTAACGTCCACTGGGTGTACTGATATTTTCTGGTTGGCGTTAGTCAAGGCAAATCAAGTGCTAATTGGGTTTCTACCTATGCCAGTGACATCCTCTTGTGGGGGAGAGAATCAAGAAGAAGCCATGACCCCTGTGTTCCAAGACTTAGTGGACAATTTATCAGGGGAACAATTGGAAAATACATATGGGTATGGAGTCCTCATGCATAGATTTTGTGATACAGATTGTGGGAGCATGTTGTAGGTTAGAGATGGGAGAGAATAATCTGGGATAGAGGCGTCTGGGGGAAGGTTTTTTGACGCCTCTACCACCCAAAACTTTCATTCATTCATTTAACAGGTTTCTATTAAACATCTACTTTCCAGGATCTGTGCTAATTAATGGGATTCAGAGTCATCAGAATCTCTGCTTTCCAGTGGCTCACAGTTTAGGGTAGAAAGATAGATTAAGAGGAAATTATAACAACAAGTAGAGCTTTCTGTTTTGGCACTGTTGACATCTTGAGCTAGGTATTTTTTGGTTGGGGTGGGGATGTCCTGTGAATTGTAGGATGTTTAACAGTATCCTGATCTCCACCCTCTAGATGCCAGTAGCGTCCATCCCCTACCCCTGGGCTGAGACAGCCAGAAATGTCTCAAGACAATTGTCTGGAGGGGAAAACTGGCCCCAGTTCAGAAGCATTGGAGAAACACAAAAGGAGATGGGGAGGGAGATGGCAGAGATAACACCAGGGAACTTGTGGACCATGCTAGAATTTCAGTCTTTATGGAGTCATCTGATCATTCATTGATTCAACCATTGAGTGCTAACTATGTACAGGCCACTGTTCTAGGTTTCCTGGATGCAATAATGAATAAAACATACAAAAATATCTGCCCTCGTAGTGCTTACATTCTGGTAAGAGGGCATAAACAGTAAACCCAATAAATGAGTAGATAGTAAGTTTGAAGGTGATAATGCTATGGGGGAAAAAAAAGAAGGGAAAAAAGGGCAATAGGAAGCTTATTTGAGACAGCAATTTTAAATAAGATAATTATTGTTAAGACTGACAGTATATTTTCATTGAAGGAAATTTCTAGCATATGTGGTACAGGTGGACATATTACACATTCATCTATTATTAGAGAATCTAGCCTTTTTTTATTTAATTCAAATTGGGCTATTCATATCTGCTCTACCCTATGAGATGAGTTTTTATGCTTCCCATATCTTATGATTCACAAGAGAGCAAATTTCGAATGGCTCATTCATTCATTCATGCATGCATTTATTCATTAGTTCAACACTTACGGAGAAGCCAGCAAGCCTGGTGCCAGACACTGAGGATAGATAAAAAAGATATCATATGACACACAAGTTCTGCCTCTGAGGTTTTCCCAGGGGTGCTCTCGTGTAAACTGTGATCACAATAATGTGCGACAAGGAGTCGAATGGCTGTGTGGACCAATGCCCGGGAGACCAGAGAGTGACCAACACGGGGGAGGCGGAGAAGCTGCCCAGAAGGGCCGGCATTGACACAGGGATGGAAAGATGAAGAAGAGTTTGCTACGAAGAGAAATATTAGGAAAGGATTTCAGGCCACGGTATGAAGATATGAGAATGCTTTTCATGGGCATATATATAAAAAAACCAACCCAAATCAGCTGAAAACTGATCTTTCTTCAGTCTCCGGGTATCTGAGCTGTTTCCTTTGTCCTTCCTGGCGGCCAGACCCAGAATTCTCGGGTCCAGTTCTACAAGTTTCCTACCTGTAAATGAGGTGTTGGATGAGATGTTCTCTACAGCTCCTTCCATCTGGAATATTCTTTCATCCTACAATTCCATGATTCTATTCCAGCTCCCACTCTCCAGAGAATGAATTCTGCTTCCAATTCATCACTTCTTCTCTTTTTCTTTCTTTTCCTCTAAGGTTCTCTTGTCCATGTGCCATTTCCATATCTAAACAGGGTCAACTTGTCTATCGCCTCCTGTTTTCTCCCCCCTTCCTCCACCAAAGTCTGTCTCTAGAGATTATTTGCCCAATGCAAATGGACATTTTCAGAGCACTACTATTGAGATGAATCTTTGCAAGGTCAAGAGGGGACAAGAGTAAATACACCTCTGCCAGGGATTTTTGGCAGAGTCCAATTATCATTAATTTGATATTTGTTTAGCTTTTCCCTTGAGCCAGCAGTTACTAGGGACAGCTGAGCATATAGGGAAGGTAAGAAACAGCACCTTCCATGAAGTTCTTACAGTCTGGTGAATATCATGTAAAAAAGAGCATCATTTAGTGCAAAAGTAACTTTAATAGGAGTAGAAAGTACACAGGAATGTGCATAAAGTAAATTATTTGAAATGTGTGATAAAAGCATATTAACTTTTTTTTTTTTTTGCTTGGATGATAGGCAATCATGGAAACTTAGATGGGTGAAAGACAAGGTACAGTTCTCTCAAACTTGTCTGCTTAAAGAAAGTGAAATAGAAAAGAAAAACAAAACCAAACCAATGAGGAGTAGAAACCACTTGGCCCTTTAGAGAAAGTTCCTGGGAAGAAAATCATCCAGATAAGAGAGATAACAGCCTATTACATAATATCTTGTTCAGATTTAATCACATGTTTTAACGTAGGTTGTCTCATTTGCTCTCTACTTGGTTAGTGACGTCACCACCTCCAGGCTGTGGTCTGCTGAATTGTATTGATCAATATCTCTTGAACTGTTTCCTACTTTCCATTTCTATCTCCCCATCTGAGTTTAGATGTTCTTTCTGGATTTTTGCAAATATCAAGCTGCTCTGTCTGTCTTTGCTCCATCACCCATTCGGCTCTAGAGAGAGATTCCCTGAGTGCCTAACTGGACACAGTTCTCCTCTGTTCAGAAATATGTATGGCCTCCTCATACCTACACAGGGAAAATTTAAAATCCTTAGGCTAGCAACCAGCACTCTATAGCCTGGCTTCTACCTTCTTATTTCCCACTAAGCTCCTTCTTTTGCCTTGTGTTTAAGCTGTAGGATGTCTGCAGGTTTCTGAGCATGACTTTCACCTTTGTCCTGTAGATCCTTGTTTAACTCAGTCTCTTTATTGGCCCACGTCACCTGCCAAAGTCTTACTGTAGTGATTATAAGGGTCCAGGAGCAAGAGAGCTGCTGGGTCTCAGAGCACAATGGGAACCAGAAAGTGGGAAGCCAGGGGGGTTCATCCCTGTGAACCTCTCAAATTAGGCTATTAGGTACAGAGCCCAGGCTTTTTAATGAACATACTCTGATATATTTAGAAGCATATGAGAAATTTACTTGACTTGATGGTGCTCCATCTTTGGCATAAAAAAGCAACTTTAAAACACTTCCTGTTATCTGCATTAGGAGCTAAAGAGTCAGCAAAACATTAAAAAATGTGCAGGGATTAGCTTCCTCTGCCAAGTCCAAGACCACACTCCTCCCCTTGTGTAAGGTGAGGGACTGCAGTCTTCAGCAGTCATTAACTCAAGCCCAAACCTGTCACAAAACAACAAATTTCTGATGACTGGATGTACTCAGCTGGTTTTTAAACATCTTTAGCCATTAAAAAGAAGAAAACATACAGTTCTTGAAGCATTCACTCACTCATTCACTCAGGGTTGATTGATCACGCATATGCCAGACATTTCATATAAGACTCACTAGCTACCCTCCAAGAACAGATTTACTGCGAACTTAAGGAAGAGCTGACCCTAATACAGAGGATCCCATCTGGCGAGTGGTTCTGACACCACTTGGGGAAGAACCCTGGATCGCTCCTCCCATCCCAATCTTCCTTTTCCATCATCTCTGCACATTTTATCCCGTATGTTGTAATTGGATGACATGGTTTCATACATCTTCCTCCTTTTCAGTCCTTTCCCTCCGGCTGCCCAGGGTCGAGTAACCCTGCCGATCTGGGGACTCCTCTCCTGCTGGTGCATGGACACAGCAGCCCAGAAATACTCCGGGAGGGTGCCTCCTTTGGGGACCAGGGCCTCCAAGCCTGCAGAGCCTAGAGGTGTGGGAATGGGAGGAACAAAATCCCCAAGTGAATTGTTAGAAGCGAAAATGAGTGGGTCATTCTTATTTTCATCCCTCGGTTTCCAGGCCTGTGCTTCTCTCTGTCAGGATCACAGCATCACGTAGAGTCCCTGACTTAATGCGTAGACTGAACCCTGAAGGATCGCACAGCACTCCTCTTAGTCCTGGCATTCATTCCAGGTCTTCCTCAAAGCAGATGCCGTGCCAGGATTAGATATTAGGAGAGGAAGGTGGAGAGGTCTTAGACTGTGGGGGAGCCCTAAGGAGATTTTGGCAAGGTCAGCTGGAAGTACTGCCTCTCTCAGAAACTCACTGCTTTAATTTCCCTGCCATGCACAGGCACCATTGGTGGCAGCCGGGGGGACATCTGTCAGTTACATCCCGCAGCTGCAGAGCTGAGAGGAGCTTGGTGCACTTTCCTGGCGACACCCACTGTTCTAATCACTGAGGACACAGGAGCGAGCAGGACAGGTGCGGTCTCTGCCTTCTGGAGCAAACAGTCTCGTGTGGGACAGTTAAGCAATCACAGCTTAGTATGACAAGTGTCTTGAAGCACAGAGGCAAGGGGTCCCAGGGAGAGCTTTTCCAGGGGCCCATATCATAGGGCAGTAAGAAGCCAAGGTTCTACGTCAGCGTGAATCCAACCTTCCCTACTTTCTAGGTCTGTGTCCTTGGGCAACCTTGCAACCTCTCTGTGCCTCAGTTTCCTTATCTACATAGTAGGAAGAACATAGCACCTCTCCCTAGGGGGGTTGCAGTGATGAAACCCCATATATACCCATATACCCATATATACCTGTCGGCCACTAGAGTTCCCAGCTCGCAGGGCCCCAGTGCCCCCTGCCACAGCGCCCCTGCAGAAGCGGGCTGGCCGTTTCATCCAGGGCCTGGCCCGGACTGCCACACTCTCCTCTGTTCATCTCCCCATCTGTTCAGCACAGAACATTCATGCCCATGGGGAACCTGCCACAGTGGATTTCCAGACTGCAGGCCTGGTGCCTCCCATCAGCTCTGAGCGGGCAAGGTAAGTAGGAAAGCTGTGTGGTCCTTGGCTGAGATTCCTTGTCCCTTCTCCTTCGGCCAGATTTCTCTCTGTGGGCTCTGGGGTAGGATTCATGGCACTGGCCCCTTTATCCCGCCCCACCCACTGCTGGGACAGTCAGGCGGGCGACCGCTGTCCTCCCAGGCCGAGTACTTCCCATGCAAGAAGCACCCAGGCAGCTGTCATGCTCATGCCTCTGTTAGAACAGGAAAGTGCTGGACCAAGCTGCCCCGGGTCCCTGCTCAGCCCAGGCTCCCCCCGACCTGGGTCGGCCTCTCCTCCCGGGAAGGAGGGTCAGGCAGTCCCTGGGGGATGGCCTCTGAGTTTTATGTCTTTGGAGTTTGCCTTGTCTTCATCTTCCTGACAGTTCCGATACATGTCTTGGATTTCAAGTCCAGATCTGTCTTTCTCCCCTCATGGTCAGTGAGGTCTGGAAGCCCTGCAACATCACTTCTTTTCTTTTTTCCTATTTTTTTTTAACTTTTTTAGTGACAAATCTGGAGGACTTTTCTTTCTGTTAGCTTCTGCTCTTAGGCAGTCCTAGATCTATTAGCACAAAGTTTCTGCCCCCGACCCCTCGCATTGGTCTCAGCGCCACCGGTGAAACACATCTGTCTGAATTTTCCGTCAAGGACCACTTTAGAACAAGTGGCAGGTTAACAAGATATTGTTTCCTTTAACTCTGCCCCAAACCATGAACGATAGTTTCTCTAGAGAGTTCATGTCACCGGAACTGCTCAGCACTCTTCCATCGCTTGGAAGCCTCTAGAAGCCGGGAGAAGTTATAGATAAGGATATAGCATCTGCTACTCTGGGAGCTGGTGGAGGGGAGAGAGGGCAGTGAGAATGCCTAGTAACTGAGCCTGGACCCACCGCTCCGCCAGATAGTTCATATTTATTCTCTCACGAGTCCTCATACCATCTCTTTGAGGTGTGTGCTTTCACATCTGTTTTATGTAAATGCAAACAGAGCGTCAGGAAGAGTAAATATTTGGCCATGATCCTACAAGTGGGAAGAAGCAGATCTAACACCGGAGCACCAGAACCCCTACACATTTTTTTTTCCCTGGTTCGCCCAGTTGATTTTACTATTTCTGCCCAAACATCTCCATGTGACTTCTGGTCGTCCTGTTCTAGAACCTGCTGCCTCCTTCTCTGCTCCTGTCCTTGTGTCTAACTGCCAAGTCCTGGCATTTCTTCTTCCACTGTATTTTTGGTATCCAGCCTATTCTTTCTGGTGCCATGCTGATTCAGGCTATTGTTTTAAAATAACTGCAGTGATCGCTTATACAGTCTCTCTTTTTTCAGCCTCCATCCTTATAATATGTACTGAAGAGACATCCTCCTAAAATTGTGTTCTGAGCTTACTATCCTCCTTCCCTGCCCCTTCAGCATCCTTCTCTGCTGATGGCATATGATCCCAAATCCTTAGTTTGACATTTAAGTTTGTCTCCCATCCCCTTTTTCCGTATCTCATGAATTTTTTCAACATGAAAACTTCACTCCATGCAAACTGGTCTACCCCCTATCTCCAGAGAACACCTAGGGCATTTCTGTCTCATGGCCTCTGATTGTGCCATCCTCTCTTCTAGGACACCTCTTCTACCCGAAGTCACCCCCTAGCCATCAGCAGGAAGCCCCTCTCTATGTATATATCTGCACTGGGCAAAGACTGCTCATAAGATTGGTGGCCCTTTCCCAGCTAAGGGCATTTCCTCTGGCACATTCTAAGTGCTTTCTCCTTCACCCCCCCCCACTGTGTCTATCATAAAAACCAGGTGGATGGTGAGTACGCAATTAAAATGAGTTAGCTCCTTAAGAACCAACAAGCAATAATTGCAAAGACGATGTCGCCATACATGTAGCCAGCTAGTGCTGGAGGCCAGGGTCAGTAGAAGATGACAGTCCTGTTGTCCACCTTGAAGCCAGAAGGGACTCCCTGACTTGCTGCTTAAGTGACACTTAAGCAGTCTCTCTCCTTCCAGCCTCTGCCTACCAAGCTGTCCCAACATGACCGAGTAGGTTCTGAATACACAAGTCTTGAACTTCCTGCTCCTCACTTCTGCTGTTCTTCTTGTCCTCTTTGCTGCTTTTCTTCTACCCCTCTCGTGGCTTCTCAAAGGCTACTTTGGGGAGAAAGACAAGAGCCAGCATGATCAGACCTTTGGGAAGTCACATTCCATGTCCTTTTAATGAGGACAGCTGTCTTGACATATGTCAGGGAGTTGGTGTTGTTCCCAGAGACTGTGGGCCAAACCCTAACCTTGTTGGGCAAGGAGTGTCTACTTCATAGCAGACTCAGAAGACTGAGTGTTTAGTTTTGAGCATGCTTTTTTGCTTTCTGACTTTATCAGCCTGCAAAGATCTGTGGCTTCTCCTAAACATTGCTCATAATGAGACAATGCATGAGGATCTAGGGCAGGGAGGATGCAGGCCAAACACTGTGGGCTGCATGTAAATATCTATTAATTTTATTTTCTGGTTCCCAGACCTATTTCTTTCTGCCTTCAGCTTTAGCCCTAAGCCTGGGTTAATTTGCTCCGGGAGATAACTATTTATCATTATAATTCATCGGGTGTTCTGCAAAGCCTGTGTAAATATATCAACATGGGCAGGGCCCATCACTGTAACAGCAGTTTGCATTTGGAAAGAATGCTCCAGATTACAAAGCACTTTCATGCATATGGTCACATCCAGTTCTTGCCGCACCTCTGTGTGTAGGCCTTACTAGATCTAGTGGACAGATTTGGAAACTGAGGTAAGGTGTAGGGGAGAGAACTCAATGTTAAGTACTGCTATGCAACAGACACCACAGGGCGCTTTTATCCTTCATCCCATTAAATCCTCATAACGCCCCTAAGAAGCTGCTCCTTTTAATTAAAAAATAGTATTCCATTGCATGGATGTGCCATATTTTGTTTATCCATTCACCAGTTGATAGAGATTTTTCACTATAACGAATAGTTCTGCCACGAACAGTCACATGCATACTTTTGTGTGGACATATGTTTTAATGTCTCTTGGATAGACTCATAAGAGTGAAATCAACGGATTTTATTGTAAGTATATATTTAACTTTTTAAGAAACCACCAAAACGCTTTTCAGAATCTATACCTCTATTTTTCCAAACATAAATACTCCAATACAGAAAAATAAAATATTTCCCAATCTTGCCTTGAGGATTAGGTAATGTTAAGCTAATATTAACTTTAAATAAAATGTACACACATTATAAACAATTTAAGTGGTTCAAAAAGGGTTTTTTTTTTGTTTGTTTGTTTTTTTAAAGATTTTATTTATTTGACAGAGAGAAACACAGCCAGAGAAGGAACACAAGCAGGGGGAGTGAGAGAGGGAGAAGCAGGCTTCCTGCCGAGCAGGTAGCCCGATGTGGGACTCGATCCCGGGTCTCCGGGATCATGACCTGAGCCGAAGGCAGTCGCTTAACCAACTGAGCCACCCAGGCACCCAAAAAGGGTTTTTTAAAAAAGAATTCCTTTTATCCCTACCATTCTCCTAAGATAACTACAGTTTATTATTAATAGTTTATTGTTCATCTTTCCAGAAACATTTTCTGCATGTAGCATATATTTTTACATATGGGTCCAGCTATTCAAAGGAAACCCGTCATACACATTTCTTTTCATTTTTTCCAATTAATAATCTGTTTTGGAGGTCTTTCCATAATAGTACCTATAATCCCAGGTATTTTAAAAAATTTTAACTGCTTTATTAAGATATAATTGACACGTAATAAATCATATATATTTAAAGTATACAACTTGATAATTTTTTTAAGATTCATTTTTATTTAGTTGAAGGAGAGAGAGAGTTGGGGGAAAGGGGCAGAGAGAAGGGGAGGGAGAGTCTGAAGCAGACACCATGCTGAGCACTGAGCCTGACGCAGGGCTCAATCTCATGACCCCGAAATCACAACTTGAGCCGAAACCAAGAGTTGGATGCTTAACTAACTGTGCCACCCAGACACCCCTACAATTTGATACGTTTTGAAGTATGTATACACCCATAAAACTATCACAGCAATCAAGTTAACAAACTAAGTTCCAAAGAAAGTTGCCATGAACATTTGTGTACAAACCTTTATATGGACATATGTCTTGGGTAAGTACTGAAGAGTAGATTAGCTAGAATATATGGCAAGCATATGTTTAACTTCTTAAGAAATTGCCAAACTGCTTTTCAAAGTAGTGTTCCATTTTACATTTCTACTCGAAGCAGATGAGAGTCCCAGTTGCTCTGCATTCTGTGTGTCTCCAGAAGTTTGATTTGGTTCTTTTTTATACTTTTGATGTCCTTAACATTTTGAACATATTAAAGGCAATTATAACAACTTTCAGAGTCTTATCTGCTCATTCTCACATCTGCTTCATTTCTGGGTCTATTGAGAGTGATTGATCTTTCTTCTTATTACAGGTTGCCTTTTCCATCATCTTTGCAAACCTGGTAGGTAATCTTTGATTAAATACCAGACACTAGAATTTTTACCTTGAAGGAAGCTGCCTATTTTGTATTTATATAAATATTTTTGAGCTTTGTTCTGGGACATAGTTGAATTACTTAGAGATCTTTGATCCATTTGGGTCTTTCTTGCTTTTAAGATTGGTAGGTGGGACCAGAGCATGCTGAGTCAGGCGCTAAATACTCCAGACTACTGTAAGTCCCATGGTGAATAATCTACCCCATGTCCTGTGAGTTATGAGATTTTCCAGTCCAGTTGGTGGGAACAGATACTATTCCCAGCACTGTGTGAGTACTGTAGATCCTCCAAACTCTTTTGGATGGTTCTACTCCCAGCCTTGAGTAGTTTCTTCACCTACACGTGCCGATCAGTACTCTGTTAAATATTTGAGGAAACTTCTGCTGACTTCCAGAGATTTCACTCTGCATAGCTCTCTTCTCTTACACTCTGTGCTGTAATTTCTCGCTGCTTTGGTCTCCCCAGATGGTTTCCTCCATCTTTGATCCAAGAATCTGATAGTAGGGATCCACCACAATTTATCTAACGAGTTTCCTTTTGTCAGATGTTCTATCTGAGTCTGTTGTTATTCTCTTGTGATCTACAGCAAAGATGATCCTCATGCACATGTAATTGGTAGGTTCCTGTAACTACAACTGTGCCATACGGTTGTTCCTAGTAGGCAGGTTACTAGCTGCCTGGTTTAACTGTGATAGATACTACTAAATCATGTTCCAGGAAGTTGCATCAACCTACACTTCATGGAAAGTGTATGAAAATGACTTTTGGCCCACGTCCTTGCCTGCAAGGGGTATTATCAAACTTAATTTTTGCCAATCTGATAGGTGAAAAAAATGGCACCTCATTGTTGTTTTAATTTGTATTTCTTTAGTCATGAATGAAGTTCAACATCTCTTTACATGTCTGTTGGCTGGTTTCCCTATTTCCACCTAGATAATGCTTTGGACAGACTACTCACAGGTAAAAAGACCTCCTTTGTAACAACTTGCAGTTTTTCTCCAACTGATGGCTCATTTCCCTTAGCTACACACACAGCAGATGTCCTGATTTTTAGGGATCCCTGGATCTTGACTTTGGTGCCCTCACTCTGGGAACCTTCTAAACTAATCTGCGTGTCACTGTCATGGTACAGATCATTGTAATGACCAACTTCAGGTGCTACAAGGAAGCAAAGTTTGTCTTTGGCTTCCTGGAGAGGCAGACCTCTCTGATGTCTAGAAGGCTGATCTCCAGCCTTCTGCAGCAATAAAGCTTGCAGTAGCAATGGCTACAACTATCACCATTATTACTGACGATCCAACTTGAGATCATGCCCTGTCATATCAAACCATTTAGAACTTTCGTAGTTTTCTGGCCCAGAGGCTGCAGGAAAGGACTTGCAGTTTCATCAGTCCTGGATATACGACAGTATGACTTCAGCCTCTGTGAAATTCCAGCATCTACTTGAGAGTCAGCATCTACTTGACTTAGAATTCTATAGCTACACTCCTTAGGATGGAAGGAGGCACTGGAAAGGAGGAAACAAGGAAGGGAGGTTGGATGAGATGACTTTTAACACTCTTTTTGACTTAACATTAGAAAAAACCATTATGTCATTAGCTCTTGTAAGCATCATGGCTCCCCCTTCATCTTTCCGAACTACAGCAAACTCATAAGATTCCAGAACTTCTGCCAGTTGGTGTGCACTAGCTCAAGGCTGTCTCTCCTCCTTAGAGTATATCTCGGCCATTTATTTTATTTTTTAAATAGTTTTTTTAAATATTTTAAGTTTTTCTTTAAAGTGTAGTCAACATGTGGTGTAATATTAGTTTTAAGAGTAGAATTCAGCAATTCTTCACTTACATATAACACGTACAGCTCATCACAACTTGTGTCCTCCTTAATCCCCATCACCCGTTTAGTGTATCCCCCGCCCACTTCCCCCCAGCAACCCTCACTTTCTTCTCTATAGTTAAGAGTTTCTTGTGGTTTGCCTCCCCCTGTTTTTTTTTTTTTTTTTTAAACGAGCTTTCAGAATAGATCCCTTTCCCAGCCCTAATTCATACGTTTCCATGTTCTTTAGACTTACCACATTATGTCCTTCATATCTTTTGTGACATACTTGGAAGCTCACCACTATCAAAATGCTTTCAGTCAGGGCTAATAAGAGGAGCCGCCTGCCAGACACTGTCCCAGTCACCTTGTGGGCAGCCTCTTTAACTGCCACCTGACTCCTGCAGAGTGGGTATTGATACCTGATTTTTAGGGTGGGGCAGGTAAGCATGATTTAAACAAAGTCAAAGTCGTGTATCCAGGAAATGGCACGGCCCGGTCTGCTGGGTAGACTGCTGTCTGCATTATACTGCCATGTTTGCTCTGTGCAGAGCATTGTGGGATAAAGGGAAACACCATCTTCTCCTGATTCCATGAAGGTTTCATTCTGCTGGAGAAATGAGGCTGACTCCGATGGAAAATGAAACAATACTGCAAGATTCCATTGCTGGAGAGATTAGGCATGCAATGATTAGTAGCTGCTGGGTTCACAGGAGAGAGCAGAAGGTCTTCTTATGGGATTTAAGCTGCTCTGCAATGATGCATTTTGGGAGAATTGGTTAGATTTTTGGAGAGAATTACTAGGCAGAAGACAGACGATTGAGGAGAGAGCTAAGGGATACAACATACACTCTGTCTGCATAATGAACACACACATGCACACACTTATATACCCAATGAAGTCACTTTGCATAGTGATGCTGCTTCTCACTGTTCACAAAGAATGAGCCCATTGCCCAATTCCCCACTGCTCTTACGTCTTGCCCTCCAGTCATTCAATCAATACATAGGGTGGTATTAAGAGGGCATTGGGAAATTAGAGATTGATTGTGTTGGTTGGTGGCAAGATGACGAGCTTGGCTTCTCCCAGGGTCTTACCAACTTTCCAGCCACTTTGGCGGCAACTCTCCTACCTCCTCACATCACCTGCCTTGCCAGTCATTCCCCTCCTTTACCACTTGAATCAATAATGAAGGCCCTGTAGCCACAAGGTCAAAATGCCTGAAAATTGTGGAGTCTGTAACACTAGACGGATGGCAAGTTCAAAGCCTTCCTACCTGTTGAGGCCTGAGCCCAAGTTCTCAATAGCTGATGAAGTCAGCAATGTTTAATGGCAAATGTAACAAGTAAAACAATAGCCTCCAGGTTAGAACACAGGCCTTGTCAGACACGTGACACAAAAGGTTTATAATATGCCCAAGGATGTGTGGAAAGCTCCATTAATTGCGTACTTGCTAAAGATTGGCACCCTCCTCATTAGTGCTGATGTGGGTTAAACAGAACTTTGTATTCCTTTTTACTAACTTTAATTACTGGTGGTGCTCCAGCATGACCTCTGGATAGCCTTTTTTAAAGGGACTGTATCATAAAACATTGGGGGCTCCAATTCCATTCAAAGCCCTTTAATTAAATGAAAATTTCCTGAATACCTATGTGTATGCAACATTCTTTTGAACATACCACATTATATAAATCAGGGATTCAGTGTCCTAGTATTTTTCCTTTGGTTGAAGAAGCAAGACTAACACACTTGAAATAATTACAACCCAATTTATGTTATTTTGGAAGCTACTGGCTTTATGATTGCAATTTGCTACCTATTCATAAAACTGTTCTCATTTTCTATTTAATTTAACAAGAGTTCATTGCTTATCTATTTTGTGCTCAGTACTGTGCCATATAGTATAATTTAGTTTAGAATTAGAAAGACCTGATTTCAAATTCTTGTCCTGATATTTATTAGCTGTATAACTTTAAGAATATTCTAGAGTCTCAGTTTCCTTACCTGGGAAAGGAGCATAATAATGTTTATTTTTTAGAGTTTTGTGAAAATCATGTCTTAATGTATGAAAGACATGTAGTACAATGATTAGTAGGCATTCGATAATTGATGCTGTTATTAGCCTAGGCATTGTAAGGATTTTAGAAATAAGCAAGATGTAACTCCTGCCCTTAAAACGTTTATAATATAAATTATATAAATAGTACATATATATGTGTGTGTATATATGTATATATTTATCATTTTAATACTAAACCATACTAATAATTATAATCAAGATTGGCAGAGGTGAGTAAAGATGACTTGGGACATTTACCATTAAACTTAAATTTGAATATGGTTCTCCATTTGCTTTGAAGGCTAATAAGTTTTATAAGAGACAAGGCTACACCAATTACCAAGGCAAGAATTCCAACTTTCAACAGCTTTGTCTTTACCATTGTTTGCTTAAGATATATGGAAACCAGAGAAGAATTTATGACTCAGACAAAATGGAAATGAAGTTCAGCTGAACTTTGGTCATTTTCTATGTTTTAGACTAGGAAATTACTGTATTTTTTTCAGGAATCTTAGTGAAAGTGACAGGAACCAGCTCAAACTAGCTTAAGCCATGTATTTCATTTAGTAGAGTATATACCTGTCCTTGAAGAAAGAGCTTCAGGATTTGTCTGGCATGGGTTGTATGCCTATCATTGAGCCAATTCTTCTAGCCAGGGGGATGGTAGGTCTCTGATGGGCCAGGTGTGGGTCAAGAACTTCCCCCATTGGCTCCTGCAGATGGCCAAAACCACAGTTATCTTACTGAATCAGTTCTGGTGGCAGTCCACATGTTCTCTTAGTGAAACACCTGAGGAGAACCTGGCTTCTGGAGACCCTGCAAAGCCTCACTGATGCTCCAAACTTAAGTGAGACCACTGGCTTTAATGGTATTGTGTTGCATGAAACAAGGCTGAAGACTTGAGTAGCCCATCCAAATCTATTACACGAGGATTTGGGGGGAATGTAATTTCATTGACTGCTTACTCTGGAAAGATGAGTCGTGTTCCCTTGGTCCAGAAGTCAAATGTACCAGCATTAACACCAGACAGAAGAGAAATATAAAAAGCCAGACACCTCCATACTTCTGCACAGGCTAGTGAATCATGGGCACACTAAACTTCTAGAGATTTCTTACAAGTCTGGGCTAGATCAGACATGCCTTCAGCTCACCACCACCATACCAGATTTATTCCCCTCCTTTCCCTATATTATCCAAGTTACCCTATGTATTGTCTGAAAGTCATAACCTGAGTGTCCTTATTGGGAATTTTCTTGAGGATGAATCCCATTACAATACTAGGCTCACAAGAAAATAAAATGTTTCTAGTATTGGCTTTGATCCCAACAAACTGGAACAAAATAATGGGCCACCCTTCCACTTTGGAGAATCTCAGTTTTCTCAACTATAAAACCAGGGTGGGGGGTCAGATGAAAGCACGGAAGATCCCTTTGGGGTAACTTGATAAAGTATCTGGCAAGTAGCAGGTGCTTGACGAGGGCTGGCTGGTCTTTGTACCCCCTTTCCTTCTTCCAGATTTCCATTCCATGATTTGGTGTCTGATTGACTTGTTGACTTCTTCACCCACTAACAGGAAAAAGAGAGCAGGGACGGGATCCAGGACCATCAGGGTTGGATTTGGAGGAAGGAGGTAGTGAACTTATGGATATCTTGGATCACTGTCCAACAACAACCTCTTCACAGAAAATTCCTCTACTCATTTTGGTTAACAGGCCAAACGCTAGAACACAATCGGAAGTGAACATTTTTGAGGTTATTCATCAGTCACCTTTACCTTGATCTTAGGACCCTCTTTTTCTTCTAATCTATTACTATTCATGGTCAACACTTTCAACACTGAATTCCTCTTGATGAGACAGACAGACAGACAGAGGTTATTGAGAGAAGGCAATTGATGATGGGAGACTACCATGAGCACATGGGCAAATGACCACTGAAAAGTCCCCAGAATCTGGAAGGCTGAAGAACAATTTGTAAAGGGAGTTGACTAATGTCTAATTTCAAATTGTTTTTGTTTGCTCTTTAATTGGGATATTAGAATAATGATTATCATATTTACAAACTTTTCAGTGTTTAAGTGGTTTTTTTAAATTTTCTTTTGCTTCTAAATAAAGGAAGGAGATGGGATTTGTTTCTGGGTTGCTCTAGTGTGCAACAGAGAGCAGTTTGGTAATGCCACAAATCCCCTAAGGATCGGCAATATATATACATGGCTTTGAACTTCCAGAAGAAGACACAAAGACACGAAATCATCATTCCAACTGATTTTTTATCTAGGTCCAAAGTGGCTGGATGACCCCAACTGACATTTGGGTCATACATGTCAGGCACTCAACCTAGAAAACGTGACTGCTATACCTAGTAGGTGACCTAGTTTCAGTGTTCCTTAGGTGGATGGTGTACCCAAAGGACGGGTTGATTCCAGGCCGGCCCAGATACCAGCCTTACTCTACTTAGCCACCTAGTCCTCTTCCTAGTTCCACACCTTCTCCAAGTTGGTTAAAATGGTCAACCTTTCTTTTCTTTACTCCCACACAGGAACTTCATATTCTAGAACAGTATCATTAGTCTTATTCCAGTTGTCTCTGCAGCTGTTTATGGCATGTGAAGGTGGAGTTCTAGGTAGGTAAGGAGGAAATTACTGTAGAGTGATTCCCTCCTTTCCCACCTAGGAGTGCACCTGGTACATAGAGTAGGCTCATTAACATAATAGATGTGGCTGCGTTGTCACTGGCCTTGTAGTCTGTGAACGACAGGAGCCTGATGGCTGCATCACCAGGTTTAGTGCTGGGGCTTGGGCTGGATCTGTAATTCTCCCGCAGGCCTCGGCCTCGAGTGGTGACTCTCCCTCTCTGCATTTCCGTATTCCCACACTCACTGACATTGTCCAGGTCAACCGGTTCCCAGGCTGGGCTCTTTCCACTATGGCTGGCTACACGCTGAACTACAATGGTTTACTGTAAGCGATTAACATAAATCAGATAGTGTAAGGAAGATAAAAACCAAGCTGGAAATTTGAATCAACGACAAAGAAACCATTCTCTTGAGGAAGGCAGAAATGAAGACAAAAGGAAAATAAGTGGATGGAATCTTAAATTCTTCCTTCGCCGCCTCCACTTTATAAAAGAGCTCCTATGTCCCAGAATGATATTGCCAGGCATCCCTTTGGCTGTACAATTATTTCCTCACCTTTCTACCCTTGGTCCCCCTTCTTTTTTTGTGTTCCTGAAGTCGATCCTGCCATAATGCCCTCCCTCTTCCTTTTAGGCATTTGAAAACTACTCATCTTCAAGGCAATGGAGCTTTCCTGACCAGATTGTAAGATCCACGAAGGCTGAGCTCAATATGTCTTATTTGCAGCATCTCAGTGCCTGGCACAGACTTTCCATGAATAGGAAGGAAGGAAGGAAAGAAGGAAGGAAGGAAGAAAGGAAAGAAGGAAAGAAGGAAGGAAGGAAGGAAGGAAGGAAGGAAGGAAGGAAGGAAGGAAGGAAGGGAGGAAGGTAGGTAGGTAGGTAGGAAAAAAGGGAGGGAGTAAGGAAGGGAGGAGGTAGGAAGTGGGGAGAGAAGGAAGGAAGGATTTGAGGGAAGGAAGGATGGGAGGGACAGAGGGAGGGAAGAGAGTATGAGTAACAAAACTATATGAGCCCATACTATGTTTGCCTTTTTTGAACTATTATATTTATAGTCACTACTTAACAATGGAATTAAGAGTTGCTCACCGTTTTCCCTGAGTATGTTAACACTTTGAAGACAGAGAATCATACTTCAGTATTTTGCCCCGTTCCTGGAAGACAGCTTCTTGTAAATACTTGTTGATGAAAGGATGTCTGTTTAGAATCCTCACTTATAGGCTATGTACAGGCCCAGAGTTCTCAGTGTCTGCTCTTGCTGCCCTCAGTCAGTGACAGTCAGCCTGACTGGCCCCTCCCAGTGAGCCCAAAGGATGAATCAGGCCCCTTGGAGCTTTGAGAAGGAAACAGCCAAATTCCACTCTCTATATGCCCCTGCGGAAACAACTCACAGGGAGTTTTCCTACCTGAGTGACACCATCCCTAAAACTTCAGACTTAATATTGATGTTTTCATGGATATTATTTTTTTTTTTTCAAATAGAATCAAACAGAAGAAAAGAGTTTTGGCTTTGGGGGTGGACACTGCCGTATCAGTGAGGAGTAACCAGACTGTAGTGCTGGTTAAGGGCCGTCCAGCTTCTCACAACCCCAGTGACCTGGGGATCGTGTAAACTGTCCAGGCCTGATTCCTTATCTCCAAAGCAGAGCCTGGAGAGAGTGGGAGAATGATTTCTGCCCTGGCCTTTTCAGTGTCACAGAGCCCTGTGCAATTTGAGCTCTCAGACTTCTCACAGCCCCCCGGGGACACCACACCTCCTACCTACCCAGATCATTCAAATAAGTTGCCGGTTCCTCCCTCTGCTCGTCCTCCTCCTGGGAGCACTTCTAATATTTGTTCTGGCTCCTTGGCCGGGAGACCTGCCCAGACTCCATGCTCAGGACCCTGTTTGCCTCTGGGATTCCCAGCTGCCTCTGCCCACCTTTTTCCAGCTTCAGGGAACACAACCATTCATCACTTTCCCATTGTGGGAGACTTCATACTGGGCCCCAACAGTCCAGGGGAGGAGGACATAGACAAGCGTTATTAAAATACCAAGTTTTGTCTGTAGGATTGAAGATGTGCTTTGGCGGAGGCCAGTTGGCTCTGTACTACCTGCCTCCTTGAGATTTACAAATGTGACCCATCAAAGATCTACACCTGTCCATCTGCCACCCACCTTTCTTGATGCCTTCCTTCTACGTGTCTGAGCTCATCATGGTCTCATTCTCACGATTCAGGCTTCCTTCACTATCCAGATTTGGCCCCTGCCTCCTTGCTGCCTCTAACTGTGACTCCTCTCAAGAGAATCTGGTCTTGAGGCACCTGGCTGGCTCAGTTGGTTAAGCATCTGCCCACGGCTCAGGTCATGATCCTGGAGTCCTGGGATGGAGTCCTGTATCAGGCTCCCTGCTCAGCGGGAAGCCTGCTTCTCCCTCTGCCTGCTGCTCTCCCTGCTTGTGCTTGCTCTCTTTCTCTCTCTCTCTCTCAAATAAATAAATAAAAATCTTAAAAAAAAAGAGAATCTGGTCTTACAGTTGAGTTGGCCTTTTGACTCAGGCTGTCATTTGTTTCCTGGGGCTCTGATCTCTTGTTCCCCATTGGTCATCCTTTTAGTCACTTTCTGCTCGGCCCTCCCTGAGATCTGGAAGGGCCTTCTTCAGCTGCTGAGCCTGGGAGACCCCATTAGAATGGGAGATTTTTTTTTCAATAAGAGATTCTGGGTTTTTCTGAAGCCCAGGTTCAGATGAGGAAGGGAAAGTGTACTTGTGATAAATCAATCTAGTGGGAGGTTGGAAACAAGAGGAGAGAGCCTGGAGAAGTAAAGAGGATGGTGGAGGTCACCTGAGAGGTGAGAGAAGAAGAAAGAACAGAATTACTGCTCCTTTAAGGTATTCCTGTATTTTTTTTTAACCCTGAAAACTAACAAAGGTAATTTCGGGATAGAATTTCTTGGTTATAATGTTGCAGAAAGAGTGGGTTTGTTAGCCCCAAACTAATAAGAGTTGTAGCCACTTCAGGACGGGTTTAAAAAGTAGAGAGGGGACAGTCCTGTGGCCTTTATTCCCTCCTGCCTCCTCCTTCCTTCTGTGGCCTGTCAGCAATGAAGGGCAGGGAATGTGGGAGGCTGTTTTGGAGGGAACTGCACCTACTCTATCAAATTGTCTAAAAGTCCCAAAGGAAGTGTCACTTACTCACTATCAAATAGTAGGATACTGTGAAATTACGATTTGTTCTTTCTTCAAAAAGCCAGAGAGGGCCATCCCAGGTTTCTGTGCAACTATGCTCTTTTTCTGCATCAGCATGGAGGCAACACCTAAGATAAAGTCAGCCCTGTTTGCGCGCCGTCAGGGACCCATCTCTTACGCTGGTGTTGAATATGTCTGTCCACAAGGAGACTGCCTGGATATTCTGTGTGGACAATGGGGTACTGTGCTTGCAAATGTGTGTGTGTGTGTGTGTGTGTGTGTGTGTGTGTGTGTGCTCGAGTTCACACATGATCGATGGAGGAAGCGGGCAGAGAAACTGCTGCTGTGCCATACATTTAGTCATCAAGACAAATATGGCATTGCTGTCACAATACACTCCATTAGCCCGATTATCCCTGAGCAGAATATTTCTTCAGGAGGCTGAAGTTAGTTAAAAGATACCATGTGACGGGGTAGGCATATTGCCAGGGAAGGGGTGATTGCCTGGTCCTAGCAGGATAGTGAGTTTATAATGGACCAAGGTTCTGGTTCTCAGCCACGATCAGAAGAGCTACTCCTCATTCGGTACCTCTTACCCCATGCCAGTGCCTGAGCCAAACATTTTCATACACGACTCTATTTAAAGGCCACAGCAAGCCTGCAAAGTGGGTATTACTAGCTTCATATCACATAAGACTCAGAAGATGAGTCAACTTGCCTCCAGATCCATGGCTAAGACCTGGCAGAACTGGGATCCAGAAAGAGTCGTCCTGCCTCCAAGGCTGGTGTGCTCAATTACAATGCAATACTACCTTTCTTTGCAGAAGCCAAACTGGAATGATTAACATACTCAGATGATTAGACTTTCGTGGAAGGACAAGAATGACAGAACTCACAAGAAGTGGCTGAGTAAGCCACATGGCTCATTTGTTTAAATCTCCAGTGACCAGAATGCCAGTGGCCGGTGGTGAGGGGGTGGTATGTCCCAGGAGTTGAGTCCAAGATCAGGAAATTATTTGATGACCAATGAGCTGGGTAGTTCTGAGAATGCTCCGGTCCACAGGAAGGCCTGGCCTCCTCAGGCCCAGACTCAGGAACATTCCTCTGGCACAGCTGGACTCACACCTCCATTTAACCCTGCACTGCAGGCCACTCTCTCTTCTGAGAACGCATCCTATCTTCCATGTGCCCACTTTTTTTTTTTTTTTTCTACAGCTAATAATAAATTCATTCTTGGTCCGAGAGAAACTGTTTCTTTGGTCATTAGTTAACGGCACTCGTTTAGATGAGCGGAAGACACCCCTGCAGGGGAGATGGGCTCACTATGGCACCTAAGACACTGGCAGTCATTGCTGGCTGTCCCCGCACCCCCACCCCAATGGTCAAGAAGTCCTGAAGGAGAAGAGTCATGTTTGTTCGGGGGCTGACCTGCATGTCAGGGTCAGGAGCCAGAGCACGGCGCAACAGAGATGAGATGTTTGATTGTCTTTTCAGGTGGTCCAGCCTGGGTGTGCGGCGCAAAACAGATATTACCTATTGTCTCTTAAAAACACTGAGCGAGTCCTAGAGATTAGAAAATTAGCTTTGAGGGCGCCTGGGTGGCTCAGTGGGTTAAAGCCTCTGCCTTCGGCTCAGGTCATGATCTCAGGGTCCTGGGATCAAGGCCTGCATCGGGCTGTCTGCTCAGTGGGGAGCCTGCTTCCTCCTCTCTCTCTCTGCCTGCCTCTCTGCCTACTTGTGATCTCTCTGTCAAATAAATAAATACAATCTTTAAAAAAAATTAGAATAAATAACATCTTTAAAAACAAAATTAGCTTTTGAGAGCTTTCCAGGTTCTCGATTTATCGCTTTAAGGAATTGAATGCCCGGCTTGGGGGAAAAGTTCCTGAGATGGAAGACAAAAAAGACAAAAAAGAATTTCATCTTGGGCCTTACTGTCCATTTTTCTTTGATTTTGTGTCTCCAGTGTTAGGCCCATTTACTCCTCTTCCCTGCGGTGTCCTAGTGAGGGAGCTCTACTTTTATAGTCTCAATTCACAAACAAGGAACTTTATTTACTTACAGATTTATTTATTTGAGAAAGAGAGAGATAGAGGGCATGTGGGGGAGGCAGGGAGAGAGAATTCCAGACAGATCTGGTGCTGAGCATGGAGGAGCCTGACGTGGGGCATGATCCCATGACCCCAGTATCATGACCTGAACCAAAACCAGGAGACGGAGGCTCAACGGACTGTGCCACCCAGGTGCTCCCAGATGAGGGACTTTAAACAGTAAAGATCACACTCCTATGTAGGTTACATGTGCCCTTGACCGCGCAGGGTGTCTGGTCATAATACTGGGCTCCCTGGTCCCCTTTCCCTATGTCAGGGCTATAGCGTGTCTTACTGATTGATGACAACTCCAATGTGGGAAGTAGGGACATGGTGACATGGTAGGTCAAATAGGAAAAGTCAGAGTGAATTCCAAGTATCAAAAATAAAAATTTTCAGGATTTATTACTGTCAAGTAGAGTTCAAGAGCTCCTCCCCGACCTCTGACCATTACTTTTTGTGTTGATCTGCTAGTACTCAGATTTAGCCTCAAATATAGTTTTCCACTAAATGGAACCAGGGCAGTTTGGAGAGTGGTGATGGCAGAGACTGCTAGCTATCCACCACAAATCAGGTTTGGGGCCAGGGTCACGACTGCACTATGTTCTCCAGACTTCCCTGCCATGGGATGGAGCCACATGACTCGCCTTACCTTGGAACGTGGCTTGCATGATGCGCAGCTCTTCCAGGCAAGAGGTAGGCATGCCTCCTCCACACTCTGTCCATCCTGTCAGTCGGATGGAAATGACAATAAGGCCGTGGCCTAGAGGATGGCAGAGCCGCAGGGTAGAAGAACCCTAGGTTTTCAGTCACCACATGGAAGAGTTGGAACCTTACCAGAAATCACTGCCTTGCACCAACATATGAATAGAAGTAAGCTTCTAATGCGTTTCAGCCATTCTATAATTTTTCTCTATATTATCACCCCTAAGACTATTCTTATGAAATGCAGTGGTTCAGTCCCTTTCTTGGGACAAGAAAAGACCAAGGAGGTTCTGGCATATCTTTTATTTATAAAACTACATAGAAGGAAGGCACATGATGTCATGAGCACTGGGTGTTGTACACAACTAATGAATCATTGAACACTACATCAAAAACTAATGACGTACCATAGGATGGCTAACTGAACATAATAAAAAAATAAGAAAATTGCTCGTCACTTCTTGAAAAAAACTAAATAGAATATCTTTTTTTTTAAGTAATCAGGGTTGGTATTGAAATGACAAAGGTGACAACTTACAAGTAAAGAGAATAGAATAGAAAACATATATTCTATCTTCTGTTAGGTATATGGCTGTTCCTAAAGTTTAGATATAAAATTGTTTCTATTTGTGAAAACAGGAAGGGGTTCCCTGTAAATACATTAATAAAGGTAGGTACTACATTAAGAACAGGAACTTCTGATCAGTATTGGTGGTCATACCTAATAAACAAGTAGAAAGGGGACTGAACAAATACATAAAGCCAGTGACCACACACCAAAACCAAACAGAAAACAAGCTCAACACTGTGTTCCAAGAAGATAAATTAACCAAATGTCCTCAGGAGGAAAGATAAGTTGTGCGAACTTTACCTCTCATAGGAAATAAAAACCCCAATAAATCCTATTAAATTATAATAAAACATTAATAAGGAGTATAAGTGTTTTGCTAACCAATCAGAGCTATGCATTGCAAAGACAGAACAATGTAACACTGGCCAAGCAAGACTTAAATAATGTATCATTTTATGGGGGGACACAAAGCCAACAGAACTTATGGGGAAGGGTGGCCCTGAAAAGTTTCATTGATGGAACAAGTTAAATTTAGCTAGAAGTGAAAAAAAAAAAAAAAAAAAGGCAGCCTAGTCTGATGAGCAGCAGCTTGGGTTTGAATCCCTTTGGGAGAAGCAACAAAATCCTGAGTCTTACGAGATAAGCCAGATCCTCTAAGCCTGTTTTCTTTTTCTTTGTATCTGGGATGATTCCTGCAGCCCTGGGACAGTATGAAAGTGTATTACTGAAATGCTAGGAAAGTTCCCAAATAGAATCATAACCTAGGAAGGTAGAAAGATAAACATAGAAATAATAAAGAAATTAATGAAACTCTTATGTCAATTTTTTTAGAACCAGATTAAATATTTATCATGTGATAACTATATTTTTTTATGGTTCATTGTGGGGCTTACAGGGTTTGAAATGTTCAAAAACTCATTCATTGAATTTGCATCTGTTGTTGAACTACTTCAAAAGAATTAAATTATTTGCAATCATTGCTAATGTTTTTAAGGAAAAATATTTCTTCATTTATTATAATGTATATATATATTGAATTGTATATATTTAATAAATTGACCATTAAGGAAGGCACCCTTCATCAATGCAAATATTTCAATCTTAAAAGAATCTAATCAGCACTAAGCTTTCGTAGGAATAGTTGGCACAGTGGACAAATTCCTATGACAAATTATATTAGGAAATTTATTAATATCTAATAGTAAATGCAAACAGTTTTTTTTAATACAATGAGAATTTCTAGGAGACCTTTGTTACCAGACACCATTCCTCTGGTGATTCTGCCTGCAACTATTGATTCTTCAATTGCCTTAGGCAAACATGCATCTAATTGAGGTCTTGGAGCACACTTCTTTGGAGGGTGAGTCTTCCAGAAAGCTTGAGAATCTACCTTACAAGTTGACTCTTGGATTCTTTTTCTACCAGTCTCCAACAGCACCATTTCTACCAGTCTCCAACAGCACCATTTCTACCAGTCTCCAACAGCACTCTCTTCTCTCCTCTGATGCTGGATCTGGTCCCTGGGTGACACCAGACTGAGATCCTTTCACTTTGCATCTTCTAAGGCATTAGCTGAACTTGCAGCTTGCTTCTTTTTTAATTTTTTAATTTTTTTAAAGATTTTATCTATTTATTTGACAGAGAGAGACACAGCTAGGGAGGGAACACAAGCAGGGGGAGTGAGAGGGAGAAGCAGGCTTCCCGCCGAGCAGGGAGCCCGATGGGGGGCTCGATCCCGGGTCTCCGGGGTCATGACCTGAGCTGAAGGCAGCCGCTTAACCAACTGAGCCACCCAGGCGCCCTGCAACTTGCTTCTTACCTACAACCCACATGGCAGAGGAGTAAAACTTGTGGGTGTGGAAGAGAATATGAGTTAGGGAGACAGGGAAGATACTCCTTTTTATTAGTAGTTGACATTTTGTTTTTATCTTTTGATCACTTTTCATGGCTTGTCCAAGTGGATTCTCTGGCCACTCAAGTCTCTGACCTTTATTGATGAAAATTTCCTTTTTGTTTTTTTTTTTAGAAGTCATCAAAGAGATTTCATATCCTGGAGTCTTGATGGTAATATTCTCTCTGACTAGTCCCAGCTGGTTTGTTGATTTTTTTTTAAAGGTTTTATTTATTTGACAGAGAGAAACACAGCCAGAGAGGGAACACAAGCAGGGGGAGTGAGAGAGGGAGAAGCAGGCTTCCCGCTGAGCAGGGAGCCCGATGTGGGGCTTGATCCCAGGTCTCTAGGATCATGACCTGAGCTGAAGGCAGTCACCCAACCAACTGAGCTACCCAGGCGCCCCCGGTTTGTTGAGATTTTATAGCACACGTGAATCACAGCTGGGTCTTCATCACCCTATAAGCCAGATAAACTCTGTCAATTATGATTTTTGTTTGTATAGGGAGGACTAAAAGTCACTGTCCACTTGCCTCCCAGACATACACAACAATAACGAGGACAATAAAAAATACTAATGAAAACTTCATCTTCAGTGAAATAAGGAGACTTGTGCAATGTAACTACATAGTATCTCAAAATGGTGAGAACTTTGCAGAGTGGGGGAAGCCATGACTGCCAAGGGAAACACCAAATGTAAGCAAGCCCTGTGTTCCTTAGAGATCTCTAGAAAGACTCAGCAGTTAGGTGTGGATAATAATGTGGACTAAAAACAGGCTAGAAATCTGTCAAAAAATGGTGAGAACCATACTTGCCACTTCATAGTTAGATGTTGATCACTTCTCCAACTCCAAGAGAGATGGAAGACTGATTCATTAGTGAAATTAAACCAAAGAAGAGACCTTGAAAACTGAAGAGATCATATTAAATGGTGAAAAACCCCAGCATTCTTTCTCCCACCTCGCTGCTAGAATGCTGAAATCTGCCTTAGTCTGTCAGGGAAGAGGATGGGTCTTTCTCTGGAGAAACTAGAAGACTCCTGAAATAAAACCTACAGATTTAACATTTAGGGCAATTGCCAATTAAAAATGGATTTAATTCCCAATATTCTACAGTGAAGCATATGGGCCAAAAAAATTGCGCCAGTGCAGAGGGAACTCCACATCTAGGTTTTAGTGCTTCACAGACAGGCGTGGCAAGGGTGCCAAGACAAGTCATGGGGGAAAGGACGGTCTTTTTAGAACAAATACTCCTACAACAACCAGGTATCTATATGGAAGAAAAAGCTTGACCGCCACCTCCTTCTATTCACAAAAATATTGTGAGGTAGATTGTGAACCAAAATTTAAAAGAAAATCATAAAGTTTCTTGGAGAATTTCTTTACAACCTTTGAGTAATTACAGATTTCTTAAAGAGAACACAAAAAGCACCATTCATAAACTTAAAATGTTTAGATGTATATCTTTTTAACACATATTACTATTTCTTTTTCAAACAGAATTTAGACTATACTTTACTCTTTGGGAGGGCTCAGGGTCCTCACTGGAGACCTTAGACATAGTACTGGCCTCCAATATGTCATTGCCTTTGGAGCCATTTGGAATTTTAGGACTATATACTAAAAGTAACCTGAGACTCAAGTGTTTGCTTTTGCCTGTTGGTTTTGTTTTACTTTCTGTATTTGGTTTTAAAAAACCCTCACTAACATGAGGATGCCAGGTGTCACTTTTTTATAATTTCTGTCTTGGGTTTGGAATTCTACCCTGGAAGGCAGGAGCTACTGAGATTATCAACTTTTTGTATCTTTTTGTTTGTTTGTTTGTTTTTAGCTTCTTGTAATAAGCAAAGAAAAAGGCTGTAGTGGAAAAAACAAATATTAATACAATTTCTACTTTGTTCTTTTTGTTGTGATATTTATATTATTTTGTGATTACATATTAGTTAACACATTTTAAATGTTTATGCCTGCCTTTCTCTCTAGATTACAACTTTATGACAACATAAACGGCTATTCTTTTCATTACTGGATTTCTACTTGGTACCTAGCACAAGTGCTTAGTACATAGAAGCTACTAAAAAAATACTTGCTGAATTAATGAGTGAAAAGTACTTGCTTAATGAATGTTTCAAGTATTGGGCAGACCAAGAGATCAAGCATACTCCTTAGACTTTCCATAAAGGAATAAGCAGAGGGCTCTGCGTAAAGAGCTTTGTTCTCTGTAATTTGTGTGTGTTTTAGAACACATTAGAATTTGTGACATCTATTTTGAGTTTTCTGGATTTGCCTATTTGTTGGTAGCAACTCTGATTCCTGGCTATGTGACTACTGAGGATATTAGCCAGATGCGTAGTTCCAAATAGGCCAAGTGTAACAGCATCATCTCGCATTGCTTAGTAATTATTTCAGGCTGCATAATGAACACATTATATGCTGAGCACCAGCTGTAAGCTTAATAGTGTGGTAGGTGTTATGTGGAATACGAAATAAAGTCAGGTTCTTTGCTTTTAGGAAGTCTATAATAGCAGTTGAGAAGACTATAGGATATTAGAGGAAAATCTGGGATAAAGTTAAGCTTCTAAAGAGTCAGATACCGCATCACAGTACAATGTAGTCACCACACTCATTCAGTCAGTGTACATTTAATGATAGGGTCTATTAAGTGCTAGGCACAGTTTGAAAGAAGCCCCTGTACTTCTGATGCTTTATATTTTAGAAGGAGGAGGCAGACAAGACAGAAATAAATAAAATTACAAGGAAAATAGCAGTGAGTGCTACTTAGAGAAGTGGAGGCATAAGGAAGCCTCTGGTTTGAGGGGTTAAGGAAGTCGTCTCTAGCAAACTGGCATGAATAATAAGCGGGAGCTGTCATGTGTATAGGAGAACGTGGAGGGAAGGCACAGTCCAGGCAGAGGAACCAGCTAGTGCAAACGTCCTGAGGTAGGAGCTCACTTGGTCAGGGATATCATGTAGTCCAATCATCCAGGACTCTGGAAACCAGAGCGAACATCTTGGTGTTAGTTTCTGTATGTAATGGAAAGCCACCCAAGGGCTTCAAGCAGGGAGACGCATGATACGATTTTTGATTACAAAATGTTGCTCTGACTAATGTGTGCAGAATAGAAAGGAACAAAAACAGAGGCAGAGAAATGCCTCCCCAGCTTCCCAGGGAGAAATGTAAGGAGCATGTATTATAGATCAGTAACAGTGGAGGGGTGGAGGCATGGATGCATTCAAGATGTGCTTTGAAGGTAGAATAAATAGGATTTGCCGATGACTTTGAGGTTGGGCGTGAGGAAATAGAGTCAAGGACAGCGCCTAGACTATTAGCTCGAGCTACCAGTGGTGCTATTTTGTAAAGGTGGAGTCATAGTAGTCAAGAAAATATGTTCTAAGGAGAAGATAGGAGCTAGTATGTCAAATATTTCTGGTTTGGAAAGGGAAGATAATAGAGAAGTAATCTTAGGGTTCAACAACATGGAGTCTTGGACTGCAATAAAAGCAGGCTCAGCGGCGCGCAATAATGGGGACCCTAGTGCGCCGGGAAGAGGAGCCAGTGCAGGGAGGGGCATGATGCAGGGGCTATGAGCTCCCAAGAAGCTGGTCTGCAGGGAAAAAGGGGGATGAGGCAGGAGTGGGAAGAAATGTGGGGTGGAGATTATTATTATTTATGAGAGAGATGCACGAGCCTGCTTGTGTGCTAATGGAGATGAATTAGCAGAGAGAGAGGCCCGTGATGCAGAGGAGAGAAGGGATTATTAGAGGCGTGATTGTAGGAGAAGGTGAGAAGCAAAAGGCAAAAGCGGAGCTAGCACATTTGCCAGGAGCAGGGCCCCCCAGGCAGACTGTTCGGAAGTTGAGGTATGGGAAGGAAAGGGAGTTCTTTGTTTAGTGTCTGCTTCTCTTCTCTTGGTGAAATATAAGACAAGGTCAAGGGGCAGGGGGGTGGGGTGGGAGGGGGAGCACAGGTGCATGAAATTTGAGAAGAGAGGAAAAATGAGAAACAGTTTTGAAGAATGAAAAATGGTAGATTGTCTACTTTTGTGCCTATTTGAGATTCATGATCATACAGTATATGTTTTTATTTATTTATTTTTAAAAATTTTACTTGAGAGAGAATGAGCATTGGGAAGGGACAGAAAGAGAGAGAGAGAGAGAGAGAGAGAGAGAGAGAGAGAGAGAAAGAAGCAGACTCCCTGCTGAGCAGGGAACTTGATGCGAGGCTCAATCCCAGAACCTGGACATCATGACCTGAGCTGAAGGCAAATGTTTAACAGACTGACCCACTCAGATGTCCTACGGTATGTGTTTTTTAAAAATCCAGAAACAGGGGCTCCTGAGTGGCTCAGTCAGTTAATGGTCTGCCTTCAGCTCAGGTCATGATCTCAGGGTTCTGGGATCAAGCCCTTAGTTTGCCTCTCTGCTCAGCAGGGAGCCTGCTTCTCCCTCTCCCTCTGCTGCTCTACCTGCTTGTTCTCTCTTCTCTGTGCCAAATAAATAAAATCTTTAAAAAATATCTAGTAACACTCAGCTGTGGGCTTTCCAGGCCCAGAGTAAGTGATAACACAGTTTAATCTGGTTGGGACTTAGCATGGTTAGTGCTGTAGAAGGAAGGACAGCTGGCTGAGTAAAGAGTGTTTATGAGGAAATGATTATAAAAATTTTTTAAAAGATTTTATTTATCTATTTCATAGAGAGAAACACAGCCAGAGAGGGAACACAAGCAGGGGGAGTGAGAGAGGGAGAAGCAGGCTTCCCGCCGAGCAGGAAGCCCGATGCGGGGCTCGAACTCGGGTCCCCAGGATCATGACCTGAGCCGAAAGCAGTCGCCCAACCGACTGAGCCACCCAGGCGCCCCGGGAATGATTATAATAATAGACTATGAACTCGTCATTAGTTAAGGAGAGAGAAAGGATGTCACTGGGTTGGCTGATTGTAGTACCCGTGGATTGGTCATCCTGATGGGGTTAAATAATTTTTTGGAATAAGAGTATCTAGAGGAAGTGAACTATAAATACAAGAGCTGGTAATTTAGAAAACGGGACACTTGAAATGGAGATATCCAAGAAGAGCACAAGGTTATGGGCATAATTATGGGGTTGGATAAATGAGGTGGATGAAGGAATAGACCATTGGAAGTGAGAAGCTGAGGGACTGGGTGGCCAGAAGGTTGGGTGGACAGTATACGTGGATAGTACTGTTACAGAATATGAGGACGGGCATGGTCGCAGAATGGGAGATGATCTGTTGTAGACTCATCATGAACATGGGGACACTTAGGTTGGTGGTTAAGAGAAACAAGGAGGACCAGTGGGGTGCTAAAAGGACCTGGGGGTTTTGAAGGTAGGTGGAAAATGATCTTGAAGTAGCGACAGGAAGAAAGGAGTCTGTGTGAGAGAGGGTAGAGTAGCCTATGCCTATGAGAGCCAGTATTCAAAAAAGCCCCAGAAGCTAGAGGTGCAGCTTCTGCTGCTGTCCAACTTAAGAGGCATCATTCACACAGGGGAGAGTGTGAACGGTACCTTTCTGAATGGTACAACCTGGCCAGAGCGCAAAGGGAAGATGTGGAGAAGGTGAAGATACAGGAGCATTTTCCACGGACAGAGCCTCAGTGCCCACGGACCTGGTGGACGGGGTGAGGGGGGTCAGATCCCTGGATAGACAGAGATGCCAAGGGATGGATGCACTTTATGGATGCTCTGGGAGGCTTGTGCCTCCTTTGCTTTGTAAATAGTTCATCTGCACATTGACCTAGTTCCTAAATCGTTTGTGCTGTTTAATGCAATTTCCCTGGGCCTCTTTTTTGATGGGATTTTAAATCATGGGACTGGAGACTCCTTATCTCCAGAACTGTATTTTCAGCCAGCAGCAGCCTGGAATAATTTGCATGCAGATGTTTAGGAGGCAGACAGTCTCCCCAGAATAGGCAAGGTCAGGTCAATGTGTGTGATTTCTGGCCACTGCTGCTCTTCTACTTGCCTCCAGAAGCATGTACGAGACGACTGTATCACTGGGATACATGCCCAGCTCCCTGTGAGGGCACAGTTCTCCTCAACATTCTTTTCTTGGGGATTTCTCCTGTCACCATTCCCTGGGTATTTCCATGTGAACTCACCCTGAGCCTGTGTCCATGAGAAAAGCTTACCCAGTCTATGACCAGATATATAGAGCACTTTTCCTTTCTCCCAGACATGGTGACGGTTTAGTCTCTTAGAGTTTTTCGAATCACTGAAGAGTCCCAGTAAGTGACATTTGCTTGCTTCAGAGACCTTTGCAAACTAGGTAGGGGTTGTTGAATTGCTAAGAGGTGGAAACCCAGAATCAAAGCTCTTCATAATCTGGGTTTCATGATAACGTATTCCTCCCCCTTTGAGGTACTCACTAATCACAGCTGTAATCCACAGTTGTTTGTAGGTTTCCATAAATACTACATGTCTCTGAGTGCTTGAATGTAGGCTCCATGAGGGTGGAGACCAGGTCTTCCCCTCCCAATCACCACTATTCCCAGCACCTGGGATATTTGTGGATAACATTGTAGATTACAGCAATTGATGAATGAATGCCTGTACCTTCTTTTCCCACACCATTGCCTGCCTAGTTGTTTCTCACATTCTCCCTGGTCTTGCTTACCATCCAGATCTGCCTCACTCAAAAGTGTCCTGGGCCCTGATCATTCACTCTCCACTGCCTTCTGAAATCACACCAAGCTAACAAGGACCCCTTGAACATTCTGTCCACTCAAAGAAACCCCATAAGTGATGGCTTTGAGGCAATTGCTGGCAAAAGAAATCCTATCCTGGGTTCAAACCCTCATTCTAACCTTTAACTAGCTGTGAACTTGGGCAGGTGACTCAGCCACTCTGAGTTTTGTTGCTTGAAAGATGGTGATAACAGTATTACCTACTTCATACAACTATTGGGATGACTAAATGAGACAGAGTATATAGTCCTTAGACCCCACACCAGGGATAGGGTAAATTCCTAATGATTGACTGTTTTGATTATTATAACCATGATATTTGACAGGAAACAACACTTCTAGACAAAAATGAGGTTTCTGGGAAAGGTGCTAATAACTCCAGACAGGGTTTTGCTGATCACAGACCTTCAGGAGCCTCTCAGCTCCTGTCTGAGGATACAAGGAGGGGAACTCTTGTCTCACTGCCTTTTTGGGAACACATGCTGATAAAAAGTGTAGAGAACCTCTCTCACGGTATGAGATGGGCTCCAAAAGGCAAAAATACATCAGATTACTGTTGATAATTTTCCCTTGGCAAAAAGTTTAAAGGGACCATTGTTTTATTCTTTGCTGACCTATAGTTTAGTATTTATACCAAAAAAGTGAGAAGAAAGCACGCTCTCAGGGCGCCTGGGTGGCTCAGTTGGTTAAACCACTGTCTTTGGCTCAGGTCATGATCCCAGAGTCCCAGGATCAAGTGCAGCATTGGGCTCCCTGCTCAGCACGAGAGGGGGAGGGTCAGTAGCTTCCCAATACTGTCCCTATCTTGACTTCCACTTATTTTCCTAGTGTGGTAACAATAAAACAACAAGTGTATCTGTCTTTGATGATACGCCAGGTACTATTCTAAGTCTTACACATACACATCTATTTAATCTAGCTGGAGTAGGTCTTATAATTCCCATTCTCCAGGTATGTAGAATGAAAGCACAGAAACATTTGGTCATTTGCCCAAAGTTGTGCAGCAATTAAGGGAAGGGAGCAGGGAAATTACATCTTGCAGTCCAAGCTCTTAACCAGTTTATGTTGACTTTTTTCTGGATGGTTTATCTTTCACTCCCATTTTCTGATTTTTAAAACTTGTTTTTATGTCTCTCTGTAGGCCTCAGGTCTTTTCCATTTAAAGAAAGACACAGGAATAATAATATATATGTATATACATGTATAATGATATTGCAATGATTTTTTTTTTCTTAATCCAACATAATCAGAGCAGGAAGGAAAAGAACAGAAAGAAACTGGGAAAGAGTTTCTCATTTCGCTTTCCATCCACTTCTCTTTCCCAAAAGGATGTGTACATTCACAAGCATGCACACAAATAACGCTCACACAAATTCTAGACCAGACTGGGAGAGGCCAAGCATGGAGCTTGGACACGATAGCCTCTGAAACACTGGCAGCAGGAATTAACCTAGTGTTTCCATGATCCTTTGTTTTTACTATTTGAATTCATTTATTTCCCCTCTTAAGGGCTTGTTGTGACTAAGCACGTGAATGTGTATACACGTGTGTGTGTGTTGTCTGTTTCAGTGTGAGTTTTGTTGACTAGACTCTGCGTTCTCCCAGTTGGGGAATGTCCTTATCCCTTTCTTATTTTGAAACATACCCTCACTTCAAACACATACCCCTCCCCTCACACACACCCACACCCCTCCCTTTCACACACAGAAATCTGAACAAAGGAGGCATTTAAGGCAGACACTGCTGCTTCTCCGTGCAATAATCCTGTCACTCCTTGTGTAGTAAGTGAGCCCAGACTTTATATTTCGAGTGGCGATGAGCTCGGTGGCGAGGCTATATTTCCCAGCCTCCCTCATAGCTGAGGACTGCCGATGAGATGCAGCTTGGAAGAGAATTCCAGGAAATCTCCAAAGAAGTGTCTATACAGTTTTTCTTTTTTTCCTCCTTTCTGCCATCAAAGCAAATATGGCAAATAAGTTCTGGTGGTCATCGCGGCCATGAAAGCATTTTGAGAATGAATGCCCTGAGCTGTGGTTAAAGGAAAACAAAAATAGAAGGAGCTGCACCCCAGTCCTAGACTGTCTAACTAGCCTGAGTTGACTCTAGACTGTCATCTTTTTATATAACAATGAAATGAAGTTTTATCTGCGTGAAAGCACTCTCTGCTCTGGTCTCTGGTGGTTAGAAGCCCAACACAACTTCTAGGTGATAGAGGAGTCAATAGTTTGTTAAAATGAATGAAAACAAATCAAAATGGAGCAAAGGATTTCCTAAAAAGAATTCAAATCTTGTGCCTTCATCTTCTGGATCAAATAACGAACCCCAAAACTTGTAAGTGAAGAAGAAGAAGGAAAAGGAGAAGGAGAGGAAGAAGAAGAATGAAGGATAAGGAGGGGGGAAGAGGGAGGAGGGGGAGGAGGAGAAAAAGGAGGTGGAGGAGGAAGAGAAGGATGAGGACGAGGAGGAAGAGGAAGAGGAGGATGAGGAGGAGGAGGAGATTTTATTCTACACACATACCCAAAGATAATTAGAACTTCAATGCCCCACCAGTAGGAAGAAGAAAATCTCCCAGGGGCTTCCCAGGCTGAAAAGTCCATTTGGCTTAGCTAAGTATTTCCCTTCCCTCAATTCTTTCTTCCTCTTGGGTTTTTTCAGAGAAGCTGTCAGTTTTATATGGCATCTTCAGAAACTCCACCTGCTTTCGTCTGGCTTTGGTAAATCACAGAGCAATTCACTCTCTATCACCATGTGGAGGAGCCTCAGTCCCCCACATGAAAACAAGTGCTTTTCAACGTAACTGGTGTTCACGGAGTGGGTACCATGTGGGACCTGAAAACACAACAGTGGCTCAGTGGATGTGTGACTTGTGAAGACCTTACTGTTGAGATTTTCCCTGGGAGAGTGTGTTTTCCTGTCTCAGGATTCCTCCTGGTGCATCATTAATTCCTCAAGATGTGCAGCTGGGAACAGGAAAAGTGAAGGAAGCCATAGGAGGGAAGGAATAAAGGCACCTGCAATGGGATGTTGACAGGTTTCACAACTGGCTTCGGGAGCGGGGAAGGCTGATCAGTAGCGTTTGCAGATTTGTGTGGAATTAGTATGCTCACCAGGGCTGAGGTCACTATCAGTGGCTAAGGAACTGGCTTGCAAGTTTCCTGAGAATTCAACAATTGCCTCTTGGGAGCCTTTGGAGCTGATTCCAGAAATCTAGGGCATGGCGGTCCTCTCTCGATCTTCTCAGCAGCTCGAGGAAGAGGTTTTCACAGGGTCATGTTCAAGGTGCTGGAATTCAGTCTCAGAGGCCCGACATTAACTGAATCACAGTTGCTAACCCAGTTTGGCAGTGTGGCAGAAATTTGTGCTTAGGTCTGTCTGATTGCACACTTTGGGTTCTTAATCCTATACTGAAAGGTCGTGGATAAAATGAAAGGAAATTAAAAGAAGAAAAGTGAAAGAAGAAAGGAAATACTAAGGGCAGTATCAGGTCAAGGCCAAGCACGTTTCTGTGCTTCTCAATGTCCTGGAGGGAGTGGGTCCAACCCAGCCCTATGACCAGGTTTTTGATAATCAAATGGTTTTTACATTTTTAAAGAGTTATAAATAAATAAATACAGAAAACAAAAAGAATGTGTGAGAGACACCAAATGTGGCTAAGTTTGAAATATTTCCTATGTGGTCCTTTATCCCGGTGCTAGGCCTGACATGGCTTCTGGACCTCACCAACCCGAGGTCAGCTCCAGGAGAGAAGGAAAGAGAAGGGAGACCAGCCTTCGGTAAAATCCTCCTACAGCCCCATCCCTGGATATGGATTATCTAATTTAATTCTTAAAATGACTCTATGGCATGGTTTGCACCTGATGTCCCCCTTTCCACTAGAGGGAAAACTGAGGCTTGGAGATGGATTTGTGTGTCTATATTCATAGCTAGGAAGTTACAGAGCTCAGAGTAGGACTTAGGTGCCCTAGACCTCACATTACAGCGTAAAGGCTTTTCCTCCAGGTCTCAGCCTCCAGCTTCTAGGTTCTGAGCCACCAAGCAGGATCTCTTGCCTTGCAAGGGAAGATGATGTATACCCTGCCAACCAATATGGGATCAGATAATCCCTAAAGTAATCTTAGAAACCAAGGGGACAGTAAAGACATAGAGGAGGAAGGGATTTGTTCTGTTAGTGATTCACACTCAAGGCTTCAAAGAGGAAGTGACAATGAGCATGAAATGAAGGGACAGTATGAACAATCTCAGGGAAGTATGACAGAGTGGCACTCTAGGAACTGGTAAGCAGTCCTCGGTGCTTACAGTGAAGGGCTCACTGTGGACAGATGGCAGGCATTCCCCTCAACATCTAGGTTGGAGCTAGATCAGAAAGGGCCAAGTTCTGAACCCAATACCCTGGTAACCTTCAGGTGCTAGGGGCAAAGACCCACTAGGGCAAGATAGGAAGAAAAGTGGAAAAAAGCATGAATTCTTTGGAATTAAATGAGATTATGCATGTGAAATGTACATTAGACATCTGATGACACTCAGAATGTCTAATATAATGAGTAAGATCTGCCATAACTGAACCTTGTTCATCATTTAGTTATTTTGCATAAAAGAATCAATGAAATAACCAGGATCTGTCATATAATTCATATTAATCCTCAGTTAACTAACATGAATCCCAGAGGAGAGTTTGCTGTCCCTCTCTGCCTCTGTCTCTCACTCTCTCTTATCTCTCTCCTTGCCATGTGGGCCCACAGCAAGAAGGCAGCCATTTGTAAACCAGGAAGAGAGTGGTCACTGGAATTGGACCATGCTGGCACCACCATTTTGGATTTCCAGTGATTATCCCTGTGGGAAAATACATTTCTGTTGTTTGAGTTACATGGTCAAAGTTATTTGTTAGGGCAGCCCAAGCAGACCAAGATAACCTGCTAGAATAGAAAATAACAGAAGGATGGCAATCACTCTGAATACTGAAACCAGAGAAACTTCAACCAAGGAATTGATTACACAAGTGTCAGTAAAGTTGAAAAGCCAGCAGGGGACAATGAGTCAATGCAGAGACAGCAGAAGCCATTGCTACCCCAGGATTGCAAGGACAAAGGGAAGAAGCTGGTTATGAGAGCCTAGAGGCTCAGTCAACCACTGAGGGCACTAATCTGCTCATGAGAGCCCCACCCCACGACCACATCTAGTCCAAGTCATCTCCCAAAGGCCTCATTTCCAAAGACCATTGCATTGGGTGTTAGGGGCTTCAATGCATGACTTTTGGGGAATATAACATTCAGTCCTTAACATAGGTATTATTATTTTTCATATTGAATGCTGTTTTGCAGTTCAGGCAACAGAGACTAGGAGAGGTCAAGTATATTCCTCAAAATCCTAACTAGTAAATTACAAAAGTGTGATTCAAATCCAGGTCTCGTTGACTTTAATGGCGTACTATTAACTGTTATAGCACATTGCTTCACAGCGTGTCTGCATAAGGACCCAGTAATCATCTATTATTTGATGTGCTAACACAATTCAACCCAATTCCTATGGCCTGTCCTAGCTTGTGGGAAATGGCATATGCTAATTAAACCATAACATGATTGATGGGATACTTTGAAATATAGAATGAACATCTGTATATACTTTTACAGTTCACAAAGAGCTCGCCTACCCATTACCTCATTTCCTTATTTGATCTTCATAGTATGGTTGTCAGGATGGAAGGCAGATCTAGACAGAAACTGAAGGTCAGAGAGAGCAGGTGGAATGCTTCAGGTCACACAACTAGGAGGTGAGAGAGGGAGTGAATACTGAAAGCCACACCCATTGTCTCTTTATCTTGAGACAGGTAGAGCGGCCATGTCCCTTAGAAAATGAACCAAAATGACAAAGGCCCACTGAGCGGGAGCTGTTCCTACTATTATTTTAGACTTTCTGAGTGTCATCAGATTCATTTGCTGGTTTTTTTCCAATGAGAGATCTGAGGACTTGCCAATGTACTGTGCTGTCTCTTTGAAGTCGCCTACTTCAAGGGAAGCTCTGGGAGCTAGAGGAGGGCGTATGTATGGTGAGTAAGAAGAGTCTGCGGTGAGAACGACCGTGAGCACTTCCCTGGTGGCAGCTGGCTCCAGTGATATTTCAATGATCCCAGTTGTGTAAAAATAGCTCCAAAGCACTTGAATGCATTTCATTCTCTTAAAATAGGTTTAAAAACATTCCTCCCTTTTGTTTGCACTCCTAATTTGTTTAGCAAGGCCTCCCTCTTCTTAGAATCAGTCTTTAGCAGAAAGTGAATTTGAAATCTGAGGGACTGTAGAGTTTAAATGTCTCACTAAGACATAGATTACTTGATTAACTGTTACATTTATTATTGTACAACCAAAAAGGAGAGAGAGGGGAGAGAGAGAGAGAGAGAGAGAGAGAGAAAACTCGATGTGCATTTTACTCTGTTGGGCAGTTTGGGACAGAGAGGAGTTAATTAAAAAGAGAGTCCCAACTTTAAGAGGTTTAGACACGTACATCAATCCCTGTATATCAAAATTAATAATGAAAGTGATGATAGTGGTGATTCAAGGTTGGCCCTCGGCAATGGTCACTGATCTTGACTTAACACTGAAAGGGTGGGATTTTTAAATATAAAAAGCTATCCAAAATGAATTAAATCTCTGGTGAGGCAGCTTTAGTCCAGGCTATGTCTAGCCTTTGGCTGCACCCATCTGGCTTGTGTATCTGGAGGCCTCCTCCCTTAAGAACGACAAACACAGAGCTTCCCTGATTTCTGAAGGAGAATTCTGGGCCTCCTCCTGCTGGATGTCTTGTCCTGTTAACTCAGAGATTCATTCTCTTGAGGCTACAGCAGGTGGTTTGAGAGGGGGTTAGAGCCTAACCTTCTTGGTCCATGTTACAGACTATTTGTGACTTCTCTCCCCCCACATTCCTATGTTGAAGCCTTAACTGCCAGTGTGGCCATATTTGGCGATGGGGCCTCTAAGGAATTAATTAAGGTGAGATGAGGTCATAAGCGTGGGGCTATGAGCTCATAAGATTAGTGTCCTTATAAGAAGCCTGAGTGAACAGTTGGAGAGGAAAGATCCCCCATGATATATGAGGTGTGCTTTGTGGAAATGAAGGCTTAGGCCTGAATGGACTACATGGACCCAGTAATTTGACCTGGTGTGTCAAGGTAGGGATGGGTCAGGCCAGAAGGATGGGGCAGTGATGGGGGTGTGAACCAGGCTGGATGAATGTTTTAAGGTTGGCTTGGGGGTATGAGGGTAGTGTCACAACTAAGGAGCAGAGGAAGCCCTGAGCAGTACCAGAGGTGGTGTGTGATGGGAGCCTGACTGGAAGAGCACCTTATTGGCTCCTTTCTACTGGGAACTGCCTCTGTCTTTCTCCTTCCAGCAGGAGCCTGCTCCCTCTCCAAACAGTCTCTGAATCATTTCTTTCTTTCTTTCTTTCTTTCTTTCTTTCTTTCTTTCTTTCTTTCTTTCTTTCTTTCTTTCTTTCTTTTTCTTCTTCTCCTTCTCCTTCTCCTTCTCCTTCCTCTTCCTCTTCCTCTTCCTCTTCCCCTTCTTCTTCTTCTTCTTCTTCTTCTTCTTCTTCTTCTTCTTCTTCTTCTTCTTTTCTTAATTTTTAAACTACTTTATTCATTTGTTTTGAAAGAAAGAATGCATGAGAGAGAGAGCATGAGTGGAGGAGAGTGACGGAGAGGGAGAATCAATCTCCCTCCTGAGTAGGGAGCCTGATGTAGGCCTCGATCCCAGGACCCTGAGATCATGACCTGAGCCACAGGCAGATGCGTGACAGACTGAGGCACCCAGGTGCCCCCTTTCTCAACTAAACAATGCTCTTCTCACATTCTTATTAGCCTTCTCAAAATCCAAGCACATATAAATGCAAACATATGTATCTATAATACTTCTTATTAAATGACTTTTTATTACAGTATTTTACTTTTCAGTGTTCCAGCATTCATTGTTTATGCTCCACACTCAGTGCTCCATGCAATACGTGCCCTCAATACCCATTGCCATGGTTAACCCAACCCTTCACTCCCTCCCTTCCAGTTTGTTTCTGAGTCCAAAGTCTCTCATGTTTCATCCCCCTCCCTGATTTACCCCACTTCCCATTTCCTTTCCTTCTCTTACTGTCCTCCATGTTACTCCTTATGCTCCACAAGTAAGTGAAACCATTTGATACTTGACTTTCTCTGCTTGGCTTATTTCACTCAGCATGATCTCCTCCACTCCCGTCCATGTCGCTACAAAAGTTGGGTATTCATCCTTTCTGATGGAGGCATAGTATTCCATTGTATATATGGGCCACATCTTCTTTATCCATTCGTCTGTTGAAGGGCACCTTGGCTCTTTCCACAGTTTGGTGATTGTGGCCATTGCTGCGATGAACATTGGGGTACATATAGCCCTTCTTTTCACTACATCCGTATCTTTGGGGTAAATGCCCAGTAGTGCAATTGCAGGGTCATAGGGTAACACTGTTGGTGGGAATGCAAGCTAGTGCAGCCACTTTGAAAACAGTGTGGAGAGTCCTTAAAAAAAAAAAATTATTAAATGACTCTTAGTCTTCAGCCTGGTTCTGGATAATGGGGCTGACTTACAAACCTCTGTGGGAAAGTTAAGGTATCAGGAAATGGTCTCTTCTATGTATATCCCCTTGTCTTAAAGGGCTGTGGTAGATAGACTGTAAGGTAGTTTATGATCTGGTATTCACATGTTTGTATAACTCCCTCCCCTTGAATGCTGGCAGGACTATGACTTGCTTCTAAACAATAAGCATGCATCAAAGGTGAGAACGTATGAGATTATGTGTAGGTGATTACGTAAGGGTGTAGTGCCTATCTTTTTAGAGCCAATCTTGCCCCATTTCTCTATCTCTGTCTCTTTCTCTCATTTGCTGACTTTGAAGAAGCAAGCTGCCATGAAACCTATACCCACAAGGACATAAATTCAAGCAATTCTCTGCAACAGCAATTGGGTGTCCTATAGTTCAACTCAATTCTGTCCCTGTTCACCTGGAGGTAACACAGGATCCTACGGGTTAGGGCTCAGTCCCTCAAGACTACTTCCCCCCTCCGCTGCCAACTTCAGATGTCAATCAGAAATCCCAGGCTGTCACCTATATTTCTGACCAACTGGTTATAAATAAGGGTAAATAACCACAACCTGGAGTTGACAATTAGCTAGAATAAGCTGCAGGACTCAGGGAAACGCTTATGCATACTAGTTTGTTATATGATAAAGGATATGATAAAGGATACAGATGACTAGCCAGATGATGAGATGCACAGGACAAGGTAAGCAGGTGACATGGAGTTCTCATGCCCTTTCCAGGCACGCCACTCACCCGCCATGGATTCAGCAAGCCAGAAGCTCTCTGAATCCTGTCCTTGTGGGGTTTTATGGAGGCTTTATTACATATGCACGATTGATTAAATCATCAGCCATGACTCATTCAATGCCCAGTCCTTATTCCCACTCTGAAGATGGGAGGGATGGGCCTGAAAGCCCTAATCCTCTACTCAGGATTGGTTTCCCTGGCAACCAGTCCCTTCCCCAGGCCCTTTCCAAAGTCACCTCATTAACATAAACTTAGGGGGTGGTTGAAAAGGACTTGTTATGAATAACAAAAGATATTTTATCACTTACTACTTAGAAAATTCCACAGGTTTCAGGGGCTTTTTCAGAAACAGGGACAAAGGCCAAATACATATTTCTTATTACAAATTAGAACATCACATCTCCCCAGTTAAACTTCTGATGAAAACCCAGCCCCAGGCAGCACCTTTATCGAAGCCTTGTGATACCCTAATTAGGCAGCAAACCTGGCTAAGCCCTGTCTGGATTCCTGGTCCCCAGAAACTGTGAAATAATAAATATGTATTGTTTTAGGCTGCTAAGTCTGTGGTAACTCACACATGGCAACAGAAAACTGTCGGGGCGGTGGACACTGGGACAGCCTGCAAGATGGCGGCTGCACCTGTCCACACCGCTCCTCGGGACCCTTCGTCTCAGGACTTCCTGCTTTCAGAATGCTGTGTCACCATGAATAAGCCAAAACTCAGCCCACCTGGCACATGCAACATCCCCTGGAGATTACACCACCCCCGGGGACCTCACCCTTGTTGCCTAGAAACTGCCGCCTAAAAATCTCCCAGAAACACCCCCCCCCCCCCC
>PITA01000265.1:21830-54120 GCA_004023965.1 Spilogale gracilis | reverse complement strand
CAGGAGTAGAACACTGTTTTACAAATACCCACAGATGTGGGAGTAGCCTTGGGCCAGGTAGTGGATGGAGGCTGGAAGGATTTCAAGAAGCTAGATAAAGGAAACCATCTGTTGCTTTGAATTGGCTGAAAAGAAGCGAAGAGCACACTATTAGAAATGGAAGGAAGTGAGACCCTTGCTTTGTGGTAGGACAGAACTTTGCAAAATTGTCTCCTGCCCTTCTGTGGAAAGCACAGCTTATAACCAATGATCTAGGTTATTTAGCTAAGGAGTTTCCAAGCAAAGTGTGGAAGATGCTGCCTGGTTTCTTGTCACTGCTTATAGTAAAATGTGAGAGAAGGGATAAATTGAGGAAAGAACTGTTAAACCAAATGCAGCCAGAACTTGACGATTTTGAAAATTTCCAGTCTCTCCAGATGGTGAAAGATGCTGAAAGTCAGAAATGGCTGCCAAAAGTGTGGCAAAGAGAAAGCTGAGTGTGCAACTACTGTACAATCTTTTGCTAAAACTGAAGGTCAGATTATTCAGTCATCTTAATTTCAAGATATTAAGGGCGTGCCTCACACATCTTGAGCCACAGGGCTTCCAGAAAGGTGAGGGTAGTATTGTACTTCAACCATCTCTGCGGGAGCTAAAGATAGAGAAAGGATTATCTTAAAAAGATTGGTGGGCATGGCTTTTGTCTAGTGGAATGAACACTGGAATCCATGGGAGAGCCACAAGAAAATGGTTTCAGTAGAAATATCACCAGCATGAGGGGAAAAGGGCAGAGAAAGAACAAAATGAAAGAGGGCTGCTGAATCCCTCCAATTCTACTGGCCAGAAGCAGGCTCATAAACTATTCAGCTTCAAACATGTGCTTCCTTTTATGAAAAGGGAAGGATGACACAGAAGATGGAATCAAGAGCTCAGAGGTCAGAGCCAAGAGCCACAGGGAATGATTCCCACATCTTGAACTATTACAAGGACCTAGCACCTTACCAGCTGGATTTCACAACTGCAGTGAACCTTTTTAATATTTCATTTTAGCCTTGAACTGGGATATCAATACTATTTTCTTATGCATGCCCCATCACTATATGTTGGGTATTTTAAAATAGATAACTTGTCTCTTTTGGTTCACAGTCTAACAGATGGAAAGGATTGTGTCGCAGGAGCTGTACTTAACAGACTCTACCTGGGAGCCTCATCCTCAGCTGGGTCTGATTTGAATGCTAAAATTATAGAGCTGGTGCTATAATGGGATGAGACTCTTGAGAATCTTGGGCCGGGTGGATGTATGTTGAGTGTAGGAGGGATGGGAATCATGGGGGAGACAGACTTCAGACTGTGTTGAACAGACTGTTGGGTGATCTGGAATTCATACCTTTGTGTATGGATTGCCTCCTTGGTGATGGGAGGGCCCTGTGACTTATTACTAATGCACAGAATATGGTGAAGGTGATGGGGTAAATGTGATTACGTTTATAACTTGTAATTAAATAAGAATATAGCACTCATCTTGCTAGAACCTCTTTCTTATGCTATTGCTGACTTTGAAGAAGCAAGCTGCCATAAATCCTAGAGTCACAAGGAAACCAAGTCTGCTATAACCCAAGGGAGCTTGGGAGCTTAGAAGCAAATCCTTCTACAGTTGAGTCTCTGATGAGAACCCAACCGTGACCGTCACCTGAATTGCAGATTTAGGAGACCCTAAGTAGTGAATCTAACTAAACTGTGCTTGGACTGGACTCCTGGTCCACAGTAACTGCAGTAATAAACTTGTGCTATTTTAAGCCACTATGTTTCTGATAATTTGTTCTGCAGCATAGAAAGCTAAAACAGTAACTTCTGTAAAGAAGAAGAAACAAAAACACAGAAATGACGAAGAGAACGTATAGCTTTATACTTCCACACTGGCAATGTTTTATATCTGCTGTCAAGAGTTACTAGCACCTCTCTCTCTCCCCTTCAGGTTTTATAAAGGTATAATCAACATCCAACCCTCTGTTCATTCATTCAATGCACATTTTTTAAATATACCTCACTCTAGGGGTTTCTACCACAATTAGATTTATACTCCTGTCAGGTGCTTTCACATATGTGCAAATGATTATATGATAAGGCATATCAACTAAGTGTCCTGAGAGCAGTCTTTAGAATGTGTGTGTTTATAGCATCAGTCCCTTCTGGTCACTTGCTCATGGTCTGTTGGAATACATAATAAAATAAAATAAAGTAATGAAATATAAAATAAAACATAAAATAAAATAAAATGGTAAAATAAAATAATTCTATGATCACATATATGAGAGAAGGTATGAAAGTACAGGGTCATCTAAGAGCATTTTAAACTGATGGCAGAGGTTGGGAAAGGTTCCCTGGAGGAATTAACACCTAAGCTGGGTCTTGATTAGCCACCAGCAGGTTTGGGGAACATGGGCTGTCAGAGGGAGTGGCATGTCAAAGGGCATGAGGCAAGAAAGAACTCAGTGTCTTCCAAGCGCTGAGGAGAGGTCAGTGTGGCAGGAGCATGGTAAGAACAGGGTGGGATGGGGAGAGGGAGGGGAGGAGAGGGGGGAGGTTGGCAATGGCTAGCTTATGCAAGGCTTGGTGAAGTCATCGCTGACTATTTTTATCTTGCAAATTTTTAAGTGTGTGGTTAAAGGATGATTTTCTTTCTCTATTAGAGACGGAAATGCTAAAATGGGGAAAGGCCACAGAGTGAAGGCAGGGATCTTAGATTTCTGGCAGAGAGGGGTAAACTGAGGTCACTGCTGTGGGAAGTAGGACAGAAGACTGATTCCTTAGGTAGGTGGCAAATAAGCTCCAGTCAGATGGGGAGAAGTGGCAATTATGAAACCTAGGTTCCTGGGAAAGCTGGAGAGGCACGGAGAAGAGAACCATGGCTCAGCTTCCAGAGAGACATGGCTAGCTCCTCAGCATCGCAGTGCAGGGAAACTGCCCGAAGCACTCAGTAGGTGCATATTTATGAGGAATAGAGTATACTGTGGAACCATCTCATGTACCTGGGGGTTGCACACCCTCGTGCCATCTAGCAGAGACCGTCTGAGCCAGAAGGCTAGATTCCTGGGAGCCCTTTTCCCACAAACAAGCAGCGTGACCTTGGGCCAGGATCTTGATCTGTCTGGCTGCAGTTGCTTCACTGGGTGTGAGAGCTCAAAGTTCCCAACAGGGGAGGTCTTTCCTATCTTCGTGGGCCATTGCTGCCAGGGGCCGTCAGTCTCAGAAAGACGGGCCTGGGAAGGTATGAGCAGTGAAGGATACTTCAGGAAGGAAGACCAAGGCTGTATTCATGAGAAAGAAGTCTAGCCTGGGCTGCTGCAGGGAAAGCAGGGAGCTGGCACCCCAGGATCTGGGGCTGTACACGAGGTTCCAGGGACCACCGTCGCTGACATCATTAAGGATACCTACAATCACATGCCCCAGACACCCATAATCCCCTGTTGGGTTTTTCCTTTTATTTGCCAATGTGCTCAAGTCCTCAGATGACATTATTGTTATTATTGTGAATTCTTTCTTCACAGTGTAACAGTTCTAATTAGCTTCATTTCATGTTTTCTCCCCTCAGGGACCAGTACAGGACACCTGATGAAATCTGCATGCCCAGAGGGTAGAATTCAGGAACAAATTCCATGAGCTAATCGCTGGGGGAGAGGTGGTCTTCTCAGGATAAGGGTGAGGCTTGGGGAGGAAGGAAGAGAGCCCAGCAGATAAAGCCTACTCTAGCTGCTGCTTCCACATCGGCACGGGTAACCTAGCTGTGAATACAGAAGCCGTTGGCCTGGAGAGACCACCCCCTCGTTGAGTCTGGAGTAGTTCCCCGGTCTTGTATCAGCCTTGTTATTTCTCTGACTCTTCATTTCCTGAATGGTTTGGCTGGAAGAACTTCTTCATGACTTGATGTGCCAATGTAATGATAACTCATAAGACCAGGAACTGCCAGATGCTCTTGATATTTGTACTTTTCAAATAAAATCAGGCCTGGGGAGCAAGGGACCTACCTGACCTTGGTAATGGCGGTGCCAGACCCTTTGGGATACTTCATGGTAAAGTGGATTGTTGCATTTTTTAAGATTCAATTTTGTCGTGTTGTCTTCTTCTTCTTCTTTTTTTTTTTCTTCCTATTTCAGGGTAGGGTCTTCCAAAGTTCCATGCCAAAGAGCCAAGATGCAGTGTTCAGACGTGCCTCTCATTAGCTGTATGTTCATGACCAAGCTATATAACCCATCTAATCTCAGCGTCCTCCCCAGTAGAGTAGAGCTAATAATAATACCCACCACATGGGAGGGAGATGGAGAATAGATAAGATAATGCAAGTTTGGGTGCCAAATGGCTGCATATCACCAGTAATTTAGATCCAAAAGAGCCAAAATCAGGATCGTGACGATCTGTGTGGCCGGCAGGAAGAGGGAGCAGATGACCACACAACTGAACCTCAATTATGAAGAAGCATACTTTGCTAAGGCTAGAATGCATGCTTTAGAGCCAGACCTCAGGCCAACTCCCAGTTCTATCATTTACTACGTGGACAGTACTTTTTTCTCTGAGCCTCAGTTTGAGTATCTGCAAAACTGGAATAAAAATAGTATTTGCTTTATATGGTTGTCTTAAGAATTATTAAACGAGATGGTGCCTTGTGGTAGAGACTTGCTAGATATACAACAAAACTGTTTCCTTTCGGGGTGCCTGGGTGGCTCAGTTGGTTAAGCGACTACCTTCGGCTCAGGTCATGATCCTGGAGACCCGGGATCAAGTCCCACATCGGGCTCCCTGCTCGGCGGGAAGCCTGCTTCTCCCTCTCTCACTCCCCCTGCTTGTGTTTCCTCTCTGGCTGTGTTTCTCTCTGGCAAATAAATAAATAAAATATTAAAAAGACACAAAACACAAGGAAAGTAGGTGGGAAATAGGGTAATTCAGGGAGAGAAACGAAACATAAGAGACTTTGGACACAGAAACAAACTGAGGGACTTGGAGGGAGGGGGTGGGGGGATGGGAGAGCCTGGTGGTGGGTACTAGGGACACCTATTGCATGGAGCACTGGGTGTGGGGCAGAAACAATGAATCTTGGAACACTGAAAAAATAAAATAAATTTAAAGTAAAAAAAAATTTAGGAAATGAGAATTTTAAATTAAGAGATTTAATTAATGAAGACAGGGTTTTGTGTTGTTATTTTGCAAAAATGGATGGGGATAGTGATTAACTACTTTAAATAATGGATAATTTTTCATGGTATTTCCAAATATTGATATATCTGCCAAATAAAAGAGAAAGAATGCTACACACACACACACACACACACACACACACCAAAACTGTTTCCACTCCTTCCTGGGTCACAAATAGACTACATTTCTGAGCCTCCTTGCATCTGAGTGAAGTTATATGACTTAAGTTCTAGTCAACGGAGTATGTGTGGGTGAAGAGATATATGTTGCATAGTCTAATCCTTACTCCTAAAACATCTCTGTGGGCCTATATACCCTCTCTTTCTTCATCTGTTAGGTGGGTTCAGAGGATCCAGTGGAGATAGGAACTCCAGGGCTCAGGAAGGCAGAGCCACTGTGTGGAGTCCCTACGTAACTGGGTAGAGCATAGTATTCCTCCCTCCGCTCCTGCGAATCCCTGTGTTGGATTATGACTGGAACTACTAAAATTTTTAGAGTTGTTTGTTAAAATATTTAACCTATGAAAATGATTTATTCATTCTCATAAAGCACATAATCACTCTTCAATAAATGTTAACATTATTATTATTATTTTCTCCCCGGCCAGAATGGCTGACTGGGCAGTTCCAAGACTCCCCATACTTAAATAAGGCTTAAGACCACAAGTGCACTTTTGTTCTCTCCTCTGGCTGGAAGACTGACTTCCCAATCTCTGGATTCCCCCCAATAAAAATTAAATTATTCATTTATCCAATCAGTTGATTTACCAAGTGCCCACTATTTATATAGCTTGATTAGGCGCTTGGAAATGGAGAGATGACAATACTATCTTCATGGAATCTTCAATTTCATAAAGAGACACAGACACAGAAGTGACCACATTATCTTGCAGAATAAAATGTGTGACCTAACTCTCAAATCATCATCCTAAGTTGTGGCCTATGATACTTCCTTTTTTTTTTTTTTAAATATTTATTTATTTGAGAGAGGGGGGAGGGAAGGAGGGTGTGTGTGCGCATGAACAGGAAGAGGACAGAGGGAGAGAATCTCAAGCAGACTCTCCATGAAGCCTGGAGCCCCACTTAGGAGTCTATTCCCGGACCCTGAGAGCAAAGCCAAGAGTCGGATACTCAACCTACTGAGCCACCCAGGAGCCCCTGGTCTATGATACTTCTTAGAAAATCGGTAATAGTCTCAACCCAGGGTAGATCTATGGGAAAGTTATGCCACTTCCTTGGCAACGTTCTCTTTGGCTTTTACATCCTCACAGAAAGAGAAGAGAAGGGGGTTAAGCCATAACTGTTATTGCCTTCAAGACCAAATGTGTCTTTTTATGGTGCTTCTCTGTGGTTCTTAGAGTCTTCCCAGCTTCTCCTTTCCTTTCTCTTCCTTCCACAACTGAGAACCTGTGTGCCATGAGACCGCTGCATCTTCTGCGCTGTGCTCACAGGTCGTGTTTCCCAGGGCGGGATGAGATGTTACAACAGTCTCGTGCTGGTTCTGTCCAACGTTGCTCCCTCCCCTTCCCAGAACTCAGGTCACTGAATAGATAGCTTTCCCTTTTGTCCATTAGAAACACTGATGTGTCAGGGAACACATTCATTTTTGCTGAGCCTGAACCCACACGAGCCATCACAAACTTTTTCAATATAGACTTCCAGGCAGCTCCAGTGTTCGTTTGCCCAAGAGCTAGATGTCTATCTTTGGTAACAATAACAATAATAATAATCTTCTATTATTTTATATTTTATATTTTAAAAAACTTTTAAATAGATATATATAATCTAATAAGCATCTTGAGGGTCAGCTATTTCTGTAGCCTTCTCCCACTGTTCTCAGCTCTCAAAGAAAGCTCAACAAATATGAGGACTGAGAAGGAACCTTTTAGTACTCCCTTCTTCTGATTCTTAAAAACTGAAGTATATCTGACATAGAATATTATATTAGCTTCCGGTGCATGAGGTAGAGGCTTAACATTTATCAACATTGCAAAATGATCACCATAGTAAGTCTAACTACCACCAGTCACCATACAAAGTTAATACAATATTATTGTTTGTATTCTCAATGCTATATATTACTTCCTGGTGAATTATTTATATTATAACTTGAAGTTTGTCTCTCTTATTCCCCTTCACCCATTTTACCTACTCCTCCAACCCCCTCTCCTCTGGCAACCATCAGTCTGTTCTCTGTCTTTATGAATCTAGTTTTTTTTTTGTTGTTGTTCATTTGTTTTATTAGGTTTTATATATAAGTGAAATCACAGAGTATTTATCCTTCTCTGACTCCTTTCATTCAGCATAATAACCTCTATGTCCACCCATGTTGTTGCAAATGACAAGATTTCACTTTCTTATGGCTGAGTAATACTGTTATGTATACCACATCGTCTTTATCCATTCATGTGTCGATGGACACTTAAGTTGCTTCTATGTCAAGCTATTATAAATATTGCTGCAAAGAACATACAGGTGTATGTATCCCTTCTTCTGATCTGTGCTTTCATTCCCTTCCCAGTAGATTCTTTCTCAATCACAGGTACTAACCTCATGAGCACTGCTTGTTTGACAGGGAATGATGGGACCTCACAGGTTTGCCCAGTTCATCGTCTGCTCCCCAACAGGCTACTTCAGTGATTCAGCACTGACAAGTGCTGAGTCTACTGCAAGAGGACAGCTGTCGGGGTCAAGAGTTCTTTCTGGAATGCCTGCTGGTAAAACCAACGGAAGGTCTTTGGACCTGTTTGCTGATGACTAGTTGGCCCAAAGGATTCCGAATTCTGACCATAGATGTGTCCTTCTGAATATATCATTAGGTCTGGTTGTGTGCCAGACCAGCTCAGAGGCAAACTTTTTAACTGCGCCTTCTCATTCTTTATTATTTTTAGGGCAGATCTGTTTCTCATGACTGGGGTTTGTTGGGCCCCTCCCTTGCCTTGCTATGATCAGGACAGCCCACTTGGCAGCTCTCCAAGGACCATGCTTGTGCAGGGGTGTTGTTGCCTGCCTCTCCTGACTGGCGGGTACAGGCCTGGGCTAAGGCCGCCTTTGTTCTTTCACAGTGGGTTGATTTTCCTTGGGCTTGGATGGCTCAGCAAGTTATTGGATGCTCTGCAGGGTGGGAGGCCTGAGTGGCACAGTTTATGTTGAGAACTATGTACAGTTCTGGGTTATCCTCACAGTGCCTGTATTTTTCCTTTTGTCTGACAGGGTGAACAGTATGCCACTGGAGTGGGGTGGGGAAGGGGTCATGCACAAGTCAATGTGGTCAGTCTCACCTCATACCATGGAAGGTGCTTTCCCAGCAATGTGAAGACAGGTAATGGCCCAAGGGGAGAGGGGGCCAGTGGGGGTGCGGTGAGACAGCTGCTGAGACTAAGCATCCACAGGGAAAGGGGAAAAGAGAGAAACAATAAAAGGAAAACAAAAGATGGCAATAGATCAAGGAAGTAGGGAAGTGGGTAAAAATGGGAAGAAAATGTTTCTTTAATAAATTTCTTCTAGATTACTTCAGCCTCATTTGAACTCCTACAGAATCTATTTTATACACCAAATATCTCACCTCACACCACATTCAGGTGTGTAATTTAGATGATGCTCTAGCCTTGCCTTCCCCCTCAGAAACTGTCCTCCTCTTTGGTCTGAATTCCACTCCACAGTGAGTGACCATCAAAAGCCCTTTGCTGTGCTGTCTACATCTCCCAACCTTACTTTCTTGGGCTTCTTGTGTCTTTACTCCTCAGACTGTGACCTCCCCTGCCCCACATCATCTAACTCAAAGCTGCTAATTTCCTTGGGGGGAAATAAAATCCACTCGTGCCAAGAATGTCACGGTTGCAAAAATTTTATAAAACACTGGGGAGTAATAACGTTTCTGCGAACAGCTTCTGGCCACCATCTTTCACTCAGCTAGGCTCTTTGCCCCCTTTCTTCTAGGTCCATGCTCCCACCTACCCACATTTCCCTTAGTGTGAGGCTGTCTTTTAACTCTCTCCCTTTCCCTTTGATACTCCTCATCAGATAGTTCTCTGGAAAATATATTTCACCTTTGCATGGCACTCTACAGTTTACAAGGTGTTTTCATAAGCCTCATTAAAAAAATCTTCATAATAATTTTATGAAACCCAGAATTCAGCTAATACCTGGTAGAACTGGGCCTTAAACCCACACTGTGTTCCTCCATGTGCAGAATCCATCCACCTCTCAAAAAGAGAGATGAAGGGAAGGCAGGGTGCTGGGTCTCTAAGGTGGAGGAGAATGTGAATAGATACAAGAGGAGAGCCCAGGGCTGTGGAAATGTTTCTCAGGCCCCAGGATCTGCCTGTTGGCTTTTACTTTCTTGTTCACTAACTGAAGTTTATGACCACAGTTATTCTTCACTTATCCATTCATTCATTCATTTACCCAACATGTCTTAGTGTCTACAACATCCCAGGAAGTTATGATACTTCTGTTTCCTTGGCTTTCAGTGGAGCATCATGCATCTCTGAGCAGCCACGGGGCTGGTGTCCTGGCTGGAGCCAGAGGCAGCCTCTGGAGAATTCTAGCAACAGGAGGTAAGTGGATACCTCCTCTGCAACAGTTCTACCTCCCTAATTTTCACCCACGACCTCAGGCAAAGACTAAGACCCACATGTTTTTTTTTTTTTATTAATATATATAAGACTCTATTCCAATGAAACACTCCAAAGCCCTCCATCTTCCAGGAATTTCTCAGATGGAAGCTGGATGTGGTGGTCACCCAGCTGATCTGCTCCATCCTTCTTCATGTGCTTTTCACATATGGCTTCCAGAACCCCTTATCCCCTTATCTCCTGGTTTTCCCTGTACCTCATTGGTTGTTCCTTTTTAGGCAGTCTGAAGTTTTCCTGTCTTCATGGTGCAGGGCTCCAGAGCTCAACCCTTGGTCGTTTCTTCCCCACTACTCACTTTCTCAGTGATCTCATCTAATCCCATGCCTTTACCAACACATGCCAACAATCTCCATGTCCAACCCAAGTCAAAGCTAGTGTATCATCGATACATCAAGCTTCATAGTCCAACAGAAACTCATTGCCTTTCTTCATAAACCTGCTCTGCCTGTAGCTGTCTTCACTTCAGTTGATGGCAACTCCGCTTTCCCAGCTGCTCAAGCCACCAGCCTCAGAGACATCCTTGACACCGTTCTTTCTCGAATTCACATCTAATCCATTGGCTTGACATGAGCCTCATCCAACATTTCCCACTTCCTACAGCTATACCACCAGTGTCGTTTCCCATCTCTCTCCTAGTTTGTTGCAACACTCCCTAGCTGGTCCCCAGGCCGTTCCCCTTGAAGTCTGTTCTCAACACAACTGCCAGAGGGATCACTTTAAAACACAAGTTGAATCATGTGATATTCCTTTTTCCCTGACTGACAAACCTTAGTGGCGTACCTAGATACGCAAGTACAAGTCAGAGTCTCTATAGTGGTGAAGTAAATGATCACGTAAAGGGATGCAGTTCTCCACTCTTCCCTGTATCTGCTGACTTTGCAAAGGAACTATACAACTCCTCCCAGCAAAAGGTGGAGTCTTTTTACCCACCCCTTGAATCTGGGCTGGCCCTGTGATTTGCTTTGGCTAAACACGGAGTAGAGGACAGTGTGCCACCTCCGAGCCTAGGCTTTTCTTGGAACCCTGCTATGCCCATGTAAACAAGTCCAGGCTAGTCTGCAGGACGGTGAGAGACATGTGGTCTAGTCAACTCCTTGGCCCAGCTGGCAGCCAGTCAACAGTCAGTCATGGGAATGAGGCCATTCTAAGATAGCCAGCCTTAAGCCAAGCCACCACCTGAGCCTCCGTGAGCAAATTCAGCTCAGATAAGCCCAGCCTAGCCAAGATCATCAGAGCCCGCTGAAACGTAGAATGAGGAGCACTAGAAGAAGCTTACTGATTTAAGCTACTAGGATTTGTAGTTGTTTTTTATGCAACATTTTTCTGGCAATAAAAAAGTGATACAAATGACCCACAAAGGCCCTCATGATCTGCAACTTTACTTATTTCTCTGACTTTATCTTCTACCACTTTCTGGAAGCCTCTCCACCATGATCTCCTTGCTTTTCCTGGACTGTACCAAGTGTGCTCCAGCCTCACGGCCTCCGTACTTGCTGTGTTCTCTGCCCAGGATATTTTTCTTTATATGCCTCTACTGCTACTCTGATCATTTACTTACATGTTTAAATGACACTTCAGTAAGGGTGATATTCAAAGTATTTTTAAACATTAGGGCATGAGGACCAACAAATAGGGATCAGAAGAGAACAGGATCAAGGGTCCTGGTGGCCTGCTGCTGAGCTAGGAATTCATCTTTTAACAGCTGGACTGTGGGGAATTTTCCAGAAGAGGGGCCAGGACAGCCAAATTGGACAAGGAGCTCTAGGCCATGTTAGCTCAACAACTGGTAAGGAAATGTTATGATACTTTAACAGAAACATCAGCCCTGATTATGAGGAAGATGTCTGCCCACCGTCCTATCCCCCATCTCCCTCACTCCAGCATATTCTCTAGGTACCTTGTTTCACTTCATATTCTCCCACAGAACTTGTATTACCATTTGATTTATAATGTATTTGTCTATTTACTTGTTCATTACATTTATACTCTTCTCCTTTAAGAACAGTGTGGTCCAATAGAAGTTTCTATAATGTTGAAAGTGTTCCACTCTGAGCTGTCTAGTACAGTTAGCCACATGTGATTTGTAAGCACCTGAAATGTGGCTATGGTGAGTAAGAAAATTGAACTTCTAATTTTATTTAATTTTTATTACTTTAAATTTTAATAGCCTCCTTTAACTAATTTTTTAAAGATATATTTATTTGTTTTAGAGGTAGGGAGGTGGCAGAGGGAGAAGGAAAGAGAGTATTAAGCAGAGTCTTCTTTGAGTGGAGCTTAACACGGGGCTTGATCTTATGACCCTGAGATCACAGCTTGAGCTAAAACCAAGAATCAGACACTTAACTGACTGCACCACCCAGCACTCAAACTTTTGTAACTATTATCTACCATACTGAACAGCACAACTCCAGAATATAATCAAGTAAGAACTCTGCAATTTCTTCAATACTATATCTTCAGTGCTTAGAACAGAATTTGGCAGAATAAATGAGTGAGAAAATGAAAAGGTATGGTAGGCAGGGGTGGCATTAGATAAGAGGACCTGTCCAAACCAAATTCTCTAATGCCCATTGGAGGCTTTGATGGGGGATAGTTTGGGGAACACAGAAAATGGACTTCTTACCATTCTTCATATCAAGCTCGCAGTTTGGTGGGATGTACTGAGTAGGGGAAGATGCCTTATCTGGGTCATAGTGCATTTATTTTCACCTTTATCCCAACCGGTTGACAAATGGGCCAAGCCCAATCAGAGGTTTTTGCTGGTCTGTCCTTGTGGAATATCAGTGAAGAAAAGGACCGTATAACCTTGATATTTTCTTAGTCCCAGTTTTCAGGGGCACCTGGGACAGAGATCAGATGACTCCCTTATAACAACAGAAAGAGCCCACACTTGGGAACTGTTCTTCCTACTGAGCCAGTGGGGCTGGGAAGGTCAGCGGGGAGACATGCCTGCACCCAAGTGTCAGGCAGTGCTCAGTGACTCTGGGGACCAGTCACAGGCATACATACCAACAGCAACTAGCCCCAGCCACTGACCCAACCCCAGGACCGATACTATACCCTTATTGTACTGTCCAAACTGGCTCACTTGTGACAGTCCTGCTGTCCCACATGCAGTCCGTGCAGCATCCTTCCACTCTCAAAATTGTCCTGATAAATTATAGAAGATGATAACTTGTATGGTCACTGGTCATCTCCCATCTATGAGCTCTTATTGTGTGTCAGGCATTGTTTAAAGCATTTCACTTTTTTTTCCCCTCTTACATTTATACCTTGCAACCCAGAGGGCAAATATTACCACCACTCAGCCAGGAACCTGAGAGGCTGAAGGATTAGCCAGTTGTTCTAGAACCAACAGGTTTAGACTTTGGTAGTACCTACATAAATAAGCCTCAGGAGTCTCTTAGGAATGTCATGCAGATCAAACACCTCCTCCCACTTCCTAAAACACGATTTCCATTGGAGAGCAGGCCTGCCAGGGAAGAGTCTTTCCCATGCCATACAATTGCTTCTCTCTCAAGCAATCAATAGCACAACAATTCCTGGGTTGCAGGCACCCGTGTCTGTTCTCGTGGGACCATTTCTCACATGCCGCAGAGCAATGCCCACACTCTAGCTTTATGTCATGACAAGCAATGTTTCTCCCATGGGAGGAATTAAAACTCTTGGATGGAGGCTTCGAGGGCCAGGTCTAAAGAAAGCCAGCAGAGGTCCTATTGCAGAGTATGGATGGAGAGGTCGTTTCCAGTCCTTTCCAAGCCTGGTGTCTTCTCGATGGAATCAGCATGTCAAGTCAGAGCCGAGGAAAAGACAGGCAACCAGAATGCACCAACCACAGTTCTGTAATCCAAAGCAGAATCAAATTAACTCATGGAGTTGGATGATTTCCTGTTTGCCTGTAAATGTCACAGAGAGGTAGTGACAACACCATGGCTGTATTCCCTCTTTTTTCGCTTTTCTTTGGAGTCTTTTTTAAAAGAAGCTTTCAGCTCAGTGTATCATTGAGAATGTTAACAATAGCTTACCACTGAATAGCTCTTTATAATATAGAAGATGTCTTTCAAAAAAAATGTCTTTCATATCTGTTATCTCAATGGACCTGACTCCAACCTAATGAGGTAGACAATCCTGTTATCAGCAACTTTGTTTTAAAAGTGAACCCACTAAGGTTTAATGAAGTTAAGTGATTTGCCCAAATTCACCTGGGTTATGATAATAATAAGCATCATTACAGAGTGCGTAAGTGTTTTACGTACTTCATCTCAATGCTCACAGCCCACCATGAATGGGAAATGTAGTTTTCTCAGGGAACAGAGGCTAGGTAGGATGCCTGCTCAGAGTCAAAGTGATCCAGCTGGGAAGAGGTGGGGCTGGGACAGGATCCCAGCCTCACTCAGAGCCCAGTCTGATCTGAAATCCCATGTTTCCCCCAACATTTCAGGGAAGCTCTATGTTTCTAAAGTTTGGCTTGAAATGGAAGGAATTGTCTTACCAGGAGCCTGGGACTCTCAGTAGACAAAGAGAGGTGGGTTAGAAGGAATCCCAGAGTGAGGTAAGAAGAGGTTCTGAGAGATGTCCACTCAACTAATTTGTATAATGGCTGCCCTGTGAAATTGGTATTGTTTCCATTTTACAAATGAGGAAACTAACACTTTGTCTGTGATCACAAAGCTAGTTAGTGACAAATCCAAGATGTGAGCTAAGGTCTGCCTGATTTTTTTTAAAAGATTTTATTTATTATTTGACAGAGAGAGACACAATAAGAGAGGGAACACAAGCAGGGGGAGAGGGAGAAGCAGCCTCCTGCCAAGCCGGGAGCCCGATGCAGGGCTCGATTCCAGGACCCTGGAACCACAACCAGAGCTGAAGGCAGAGACGCTCAATGACTGAGCCACCCAGGCACCCCAGGTCTGCCTGATTTTAAAGACCATGGTCTTAACAGGAGACACAATTTACATACAATGCACAGATTTTAAACCTACAATTCCATGCATTCTGACAAATGTAATAATGAGTGCTCTGAACTATACATATAATATAACATATATATAGTTGGTTCATTTCGTTGTCTATGGAGAACCAATACTTATATAAATCTACAGATCAATCTGTAGAGAACTGATATCTTAACAATTTTGAATCTTCTTTTTTTTGGCAGATAAAGTTTTGTTTTATTAATTTTGAATCTTCTAACTCATGCATTATCATGCCAGTTACTTAAGTTTTCTTTAATTTCTCTGAGCAATATTTTACAATTTTCAAGTCTTGAGTATCTTTTTAGAGAGGGAGAAGCAGGCTTCCCGCCGAGCAGGGAGCCCGATGTGGGACTCGATCCGGGGTCTCCGGGATCATGACCTGAGCTGAAGGCAGTCGCTTAATCAACTGAGCCGCCCAGGCGTCCCACATTTTATCTTTTTAAATCGTGATCTTTCATCCAGTGACCAGAGAAGATTTTTAAGTAGCGCAAGGAAATGACCAAAGAGGTATTTTAAGAAGAATAATCAGAAGAATTGTTCATCACGATGCTGGTTGGATGAATCCCCATGAGGGTACGCGAGCCTTACTTCTGACCTTGGACAGCTGCCTGTGCATTGCTCCTTTTCCACAGCCTTTGCTCTGGGGCCCGAGAATGTGGATAGACAGTGGCAAACCCATCATCACCCCCGCCGGCAGAGCAGCTCAAAGCCCGTAGCCTTGGAGTGGGAGCACAGCGGCGTCCTCTGGGACTGTGAAGACTGAAGGAACGCTACCATAAATGACACGCTTTGCCACAGCTCCCCTGCGCCTCAGTTGATGAAGCTGAAGAAGGGAATGATAACTATGTACTTTTTGAGCTCAGGTGAATTGTGGGGATATTCATTTATATACAAGTTTGTCATCAGCTTCTCCTTTTCCGCATCCTGGTTTTTCTGGAACTGGCTGAGAAATCTTGCTGGGGTCCTGACAATCTTGTATCATTTTCTACTTCTATCTATTTTTAAAATCATTGGGCTGAATTTGGGAGAACTTTCAAACACCCCTTTACTTTGTAGAAACACTACAAGACGTTAAGCTTCTTGTTATTTTGCTAAAGCAGGGAAGTTGACAGAAAGCTTTTGATTTCCTTAGAAAAATAACAAAAGAAGGAGAAAAAAAAAAACCAAAACCAAACATCTTCACCTTAAATATCCTGTTCTTTTCTTTCTTTTTGGAAACTCGCTTCCTTATCTTGGGAAGTATAACATTTCATGCCCTTCTTCAATATGAGTCGAAATTTCAGGATACATTCTATATCACAAATAATAATAAACCAATGTTAGATCATATTTATTTTCAAACTCTCAATGTTTGCAAAGGTTCTGACATGCCTCATCTCTACCAGTTCAAACATATTTATTTTAAAAGTACATTTTCAAGGTATCTTTACTGGTTTTAAACTGCAAAGGAGTGCAAGATATGGGTAAAATTTACCAGATCCTGGAGACAACAGACACTGCTTGTGGTTTTATAAAGCATAGGTTTTTTTTTTATCTTGACTCATTTGTAAGTCACCTTATATAGCTTTGACAGTGTGCACATTTATAGAACTCTTCAAAGTTTCCCTCAAGTCTGTGAACTTATTCCACTCAGAGTCTGATGTAAGGAAAGGCAGGAAAACTTTATTTTTGGTGCTGTTGGATGGGCTCTAAGGGCAGATCTAATCTCACTGCATCACCTCTCAGATAAATACAGCAACACCAGGAAGGCTGGGTAATCTGTGAAAGTCACACAGCTAGTTGGGGGCATAGCTTAGATGAGGACCACACCTCTTGATTCTTGAGAGGATTCATTCTGTTACTTTACATAGCTTCTTTTTTAAAAAAAAATATTATTTTATTTTTTCAGTGTTCCAAGATTCATTGCCCATTCCCCACACCCAGTGCTCCATGCAGTACGTGCCCTCAGTACCCACCACTAGGCTCTCCCATCCCCCTACCCCCTTCCTCCAAGTCCCTCAGTTTGTTTCTGTGTCCAAAGTCTCTTATGTCTCATTTCCTTCCCCAAATTACCCTACTTCCCATTTCCTTTCCTTCTCCTACTGTCCTCTCTATTACTCCTTATGCTCCACAAGTAAGTGAAACCATGTGATCTTGACTTTCTTTACTTGGCTTATTCACTCAGCATAATGTCTTCCAATCTGGTCTATGTTGCTACAAAAGTTGGATATTCATCCTTTCTGATGGAGGCTTAATATTCCATTGTATTTATGTACCACATCTTCTTTATCCATTCATCTGCTGAAGGGCACCTTGGCTCTTTCCACAGTTTGGTGATTGTGGCCATTTCATAGCTTCTTTTTTTCTCACTTTATTTTTATTTTTTTCCATAACCCAGCCACCCTATCCCTTCCCCTCCAACCCCCCAGCAACCCTCAGTTTGTTTCCTGAGATTAAGAGTCTCTTATGGTTTGTTTCCCTCCCTGTTCCCATCTTGTTTCATTTTTCCCTGCCTACCCTCCACAACCCCCTGCCCTGCTTCTAAAATTCCTCATATCAGAAAGATCATATGATAACTGTCTTTCTCTAATTGACTTATTTTGCTCAGCATAATACTCTCCAGTTTCATCCCCATCATTGCAAATAGCAGGGTTTCATTATTTTTGATGGCTGCATCATATTCCACTATATATGTAGACCAGATCTTCTTTATCCATTCATCTGTTGATGGACATCTAGCTTCTTCCCATAGTTTGGCTATTGTGGACATTGCTGATATAAACCTTTGGGTGCATTTGCCCCTTTGGATCACTACATTTCTATCTTTAGTAGTGAGTTTGATAGGTTGTAGGATAGTTCTATTTTCAACTTTTTGAGGAATCTCCATACTGTTTTCCAGAGTAGCTGCACCAGCTTGTATTCCCAACAACAGTGTAGGAGCGATCCCCTTTCCCCATAGCCTCACCAACATCTGTCGTTCCCTGACTTGTTAATTTTAGCCATTCTGATTGGTGTAAGGTGGTCTCACTGTGGTTTTGAGTTGTATTTCCCTGGTGCTCAGGGATGTTGAGCACTTTTTCCTATGTCTGTTGGCCATTTGGATATCTTCTTTGAAGAAATGTCTGTTCTTGTCTTCTGCCCATTTCTTGCCTGGATTATTTGTATTTTGGGTGTTGAGTTTGAAGGGTTCTTTAAAGATTTTGGATACTAGCCCTTTATCTGATATGTCATTTGCAGATATCTTCTCCCATTCTGTCAGTTGTCTCAGTTGTCTTTTGGTTTTATTGACTGTCTCCTTTGCTGTGCAAAAGCTTTTGATCTTGATGAAATCTCAATAGTTCATTTTTGACCTTGTTTACCTTGCCTTTGGCGATGTTTCTAGGAAGAAGTTGCTGCAGCTGAGGTTGAAGAGGTTGCTGCCTGTGTTCTCCTCAAGGATTTTGATGGATTCCTGTCTCAAATTTAGATCTTTCATCTATTTTGAGTCTGTTTTTGTGAATGGTGTAAAGGAAATGGTCTAGTTTCATTCTTCTGCACGTGGCTGTCCAATTTTCCCCAACACCATTTGTTGAAAAGACTGTCTTTTTTCCATTGGACATTATTTTCTGCTTTGTCAAAGATGAGTTGACCATTGAGTTGAGGGTCCATTTCTGGTTTCTCTATTCTGTTCCATATATCTATAAGTCTGTTTTTGTGACAGTATCATACTGTCTTGATGATGACAGCTTTGTAATAGAGCTTGACATCTGGAATTGTGATGCTGCCAACTTTGGTTTTCTTTTTCAACATTCCTCCAGCTATTTGGGGTCTTTTCTGCTTCCATATAAATTTTAGGGTTATTTGTTCCATTTCCTTGAAAACATCAATGGTATTTTGATAGGGATTGCTTTAATGTGTAGATTGCTCTAGGTAGCATAGACATTTTCACAATATTTGTTCTTCCAGTCCATGAGCATGGAACGTTTTTCCATTTCTTTGTGTCTTCCTCAATTTCTTTCATGAGTACTTTATAGTTTTCTGAGTACAGATTCTTTGCCTCTTTGGTTAGGTTTATCCCTAGGTATTTTATGGTTTTGGGTGCAGTTGTAAATGGGATCGACCCCTTCATTTCTCTTTCTTCCCTCTTGCTGGTGGTGTATAGAAATGCAGCTGACTTCTGTGCATTGATTTTATATCCTGACACTTTACTGAATTCCTGTATGAGTTATAACAGTTTTGGAGTGCAGTCTTTTGCGTTTTCCACATAAAGTATCATATTATCTGCAAATAGGAGAGTTTCACTTCTTCTTTGCTGATTTGGATGCCTTTTGATTGCATTTTCTGATTGCTGAGGCTAGGACTTCTAGTACTATGTTGAATAGCAGTGGTGATAGAGGACAGCCCTTCCACTTTCCTGACCTTAGAGGAAAAGCTCTCAGTTTTTGACCATGGAGAATGATATTCACTGTGGGTTTTTCATAGATGTCTTTAATGATATTGAGGTGTGTCTCCTCTATTCCTACACTGTGAAGAGTTTTGATCAAGAAAAGATGCTGTACTTTGTCAAATGCCTTTTCAGCATCTATTGAGAGGATCATATGGTTCTTGTTCTTTTATTAATGTACTGTATCACATTGATTGATTTGAAGATATTGAACCAACCTTGCATGCCTGGAATAAATCCCACTTGGTTGTGGTGAATAATCCTTTTAATATACTGTTGGATCCTATTGGCTAGTGTTTTGGTGAGAATTTTTGCATCCATGTTCATCAAGAATGTTGGTCTGCAATTCTCCTTTTTGATGAGGTCTTTGTCTGGTTTTGAGATTAGGGTATTTCTGGCCTCATAAAATTAGTTTGTAAATTTTCCTTCCATTTCTATATCTTGGAACAGTTTCAGGGGAAGGGGTATTAATTCTTCTTTAAATGTTTGGTATAATTCCCCTGGGAAGCTATCTGGCCCTGGGCTCTTGTTTGTTGGGAGATTTTTGATGACTGCTTCAATCTCCTTACTGGTTATGGGTCTAGTCAGGTTCTCTATTTCTTCCTGGTTCAGTTTTGGTAGTTTACATGTCTCTAAGAATACATCCATTTCTCCCAGGTTGCCAAATTTTCTGGTGTATAGTTGCTCATAATATGTTCTTATAATTATTTGTCTTTCTTTGGTGTTGGTTGTGACCTCTCCTCTTTCACTCATGATTTTATTTATTTGGGTCCTTTATCTTTTCTTTTCTTTTTTTTTTTTTAAGATTTTATTTATTTGACGGAGAGAAACACAGCTAGAGAGGGAACACAAGCAGAGGAACTGAGAGAGGGAGAAGCAGGCTTCCTGCCGAGCAGAAAGCCCGATGTGGGGCTTGATCCAGGGTCTCCAGGATCATGACCTGAGCTGAAGGCAGTCACCCAACCAACTGAGCCACCCAGGCACCCCTTCTTTTTTTTTTTAAGATTTTATTTATTTGACAGAGAGAAACATAGCCAGAGAGGGAATACAAGCAGGGTGAGTGAGAGAGGGAGAAGCAGGCTTCCCGCCAAGCAGGGAGGCCGATGTGGGACTTGATCCCGGGTCTCCGGGATCATGACCTGAGCCGAAGGCAGTCACTTAACCAACTGAGCTATCCAGGCACCCCAGTCTTTTCTTTTTGATAAGTCTGGCCAGGGGTTTATCAATGTAGTTAATTCTTTCAAAGAACGACATTCTAGTTTCATTGATTTGTTCTTCTGTTCTTTTTGTTTCTATTACATTGATTTCTATTCCAATCTTTATTATTTCTGTTCTGCTGGGCTTAGGCTTTCTTTGCTGTTCTTTCTCCAGCTTCTTTAGGTGTAGGGTTGGGTTGTGTACTTGAGACCTTTCTTATTCTTTGAGAAAGGCTCAAAGTGCTATATACTTTCTTTTCAGGACCATCTTTGCTATGTCCCAAAGATTTTGTACACTCGTGTTTTCATTTTTATTTGTTTCCATGATTTAATTTTTAATTCTTTAATTCCCTGGTCGACCCATTCATTCTTTAGTAGGATACTCTTTAGCCGCCATGTATTGGAGTTCTTTCCAACTTTCCTCTTGTGGTTAAGTTTTAGTTTCAAAGCATTGTGGTCTGAAAATATGCAGGGATTGATCCCAGTATTTTGGTACCAGTTGAGACCTGATTTGTGACCAGGATGTGATCTATTCTGGAGAATGTTCCATGAGCACTAGAGAAGAATGTGTATTCTGTTGCTCTGGGATGGAATGTTCTGAATATATCTGCGATGTCCATCTGGTCCAGTGTGTCCTTTAAAGCCTTTATTTCATTGTTGATCTTTTGCTTAGATGATCTGTCCATTTCAGTGAGGGGGGATGTTAAAGTCCCCAAGTCCTCTACGACTGTATTATGGTTGATGTGTTTCTTTGATTTAGTTATTAATTGGTTTATAGAATTGGCTGTTCCCATGTTTGGTGGATAGATATTTAAAATGTTAGATCTTTTTGTTGGATGAACCCTTTAACTATGATGTAGTGACTTTCCTCATCTCTTATTATAGTCTTTGGCTTAAAATCTAATTTGTCTGATATAAGGATTGCCACCCCAGCTTTCTTTTGATGTCCATTAGTATGGTAATTTATTTTCCACCCCCTCACTTTTTTTTTTTTTTGAGCCCAGCAAGCACCTTGATAATCATCCTTCTGAATTGTAGTTCTGACATGTTACTAATGTTCCTATTGATTAGGTCCCTAGCCACCAGAACTGCTTCATGTTCTATTTTTTGAGGTGAGTTTTTCCACCTTGCCACTTTTTCCAGATAAGAATAGATGAATGAGAGAACAAAATACTCAAAAGGGTAGCGATAACCCTAGAAAAATATGCACTAATGAAACAGTAGAGACCAGAAAGCATGGGAAGAAGAAAGGAAAAAAATTCTATATCTATATTTATCTGTTTCTCTCTATATATATGATTAGACTGGTGAATAGAACAGTGCCACACACTTGATTTTGGGTATATTTTGGTCTTTTAGAAGAAACGGCCTTCCAAAACTTTAAAGAAAAAAAACATATATTTTGAAAAATAAGGGTATACACGATGAAGGGATGGAATATGACTGTAAAGATGAAAATTTAAAAAGATCCTGCAAAAGCAATTGATAAGATATGAAGTTGGTTGAAAAAAGAAAAACAAAAGAGGAAATAATGTGATGAGGCTAGAGACAACAAAGAGAAAAAGCCATGCTCTAGATTTAGAGTATATTTTGATCTATTAGAGGTAATTGTATCCCAACATTTTAAAGAAAGAAAAACCTATATGTATATAAAAAATTAGCTTAAATGCAATGATGAGATAGAATATGACTAAAACATTGAAAATTTAAAAAGATTTTTTTTAAAGTTATTGACGAGATAATGTAGTTAAAGTATGTTAAAATAGGAAAGAGAAAAAAATTAAAAAATAGAATAAGAAAAAATAAAATAAAAAATAACTTTGAAAGACTAAAGAATTGGGGTGTCTGGGTGGCTCCAAGTGTCTGCCTTTGGCTCAGGTCATGATTCCAGAGTCTCAGGATCGAGCCCCACATCAGGCTCCCTGCCATGCGGGAAGCCTGCTTCTCCCTCTCTCACTCCCCCTGCTTGTGTTTCCTCTCTAGCTATGTTTCTCTCTGTCAAATAAAGAAAAAAAAATTTTTTAAAAGGAAAGACTAACGAATCATGGGGAAAATGCCATGAATTCTACGTGCTGCATTCTGTTAGCTCTGGAGTTCCCCAGTTCTCATTGATCGGTGAACTTGGTCTTGGCTGGATGTTCTTGCTGATCTTCTTGGGGAGGGGCCTGTTGCAGGGATTCTCAGATGTCTGTGCCCAAGTGGGGACTGCTCGCCCTCGCCAGGGGCCAGGCTAAACAATCTGCTCAGGTTCACTCTCGCGAGCTTTTGTTCCCTGAACGCTTTCTGTACAACTTTGGAGATGGGAAAGAAGATGGTGGCCTCCCAGTCTCTGGCTCAGAGGTGCCGAGAGCTCCGGCACACCCTCCTCAGTGTGCCCCCAAGAAAAGCAGTGAGTCATGCCTATGTCCCTGGTCTCTGGCCACACTCCATGCTCACCTGCCCTGTGACTGAGTGTTTCTATCTCTGGTGCGTGGCCCTGTTTGGAGTCTCCAAACCCAGCACATTCCTTCAGTGGCTCCCACGCTGCTCCTCCTGGTTAAAGAAGGAGGGAGTCTCCTCAGATCTGCCACTTGTGGGGTCCCTGCTTGAAGAGCAGTGGCCTGGCTGTGCCTCAGCCTGAGCTGAGAGGCCCCTCCTCGGCTCTGTCTCTGCAGCTGGCTTCCCTGCTCTGGTATCTGGGAGCTCTGTTACTCTCAGCTACCCTGGGTGCTTCTGAGACCACACTGTCCCCATGAGGGCTTCCCCCCTCCCCTGTTTAGCCTCTGGGGTGATGTCCCTCAGTGGAGCAGACTTCTGAAGGTTCTGAATTTGTGCTCTGCTGCTCTACTGCTGCCCGGGAGCCGGCCCCTCCCCTTGCGATCTGTCTTCCCAAATGTCGCTTCTAATTCACTCTCTGTGCATCCTACCTTCCAGAAAGGGATCGCTTTTGTGTTCCTAGAATTGCTGCTCTTCTTCTCTTCAATCTGTTGAGTCTGTAGGCGTTCCAACTGGTTTGATAACCATCCAGCTGAATTTCTGGGACCTGATGATATCTTGGTCTCCTACTCCTCCACCATCTTGCTCAGCCAGTCTACTTTACATAGCTCTAATCCTTCTCCTCCACTTTCTTTTTTCTCCTCCATTTTTATTTTCCTAGTAGGACCCTGGTACCCTCATCTTGTCCCATCAGAGCACTCTACTCATCCTGCATCCTTTATCAATCCCTCCAGTTTTCAAATAAACATGTCCCCCCCCCCACTTCCTCTATGTCCCTATTCCTGGGGGTCCTACCATTGTTGAAGCTAAAGAGCCAGAGTGGAACTGAGTTTAATGACTGTTCATGGTTCAGTTTTGCTTCTTGTCTAAAGTAGCTCAAATGCCTTCTCTCAGGGAAAACCAATCACAATATTTCGATGAGTTAAATTTATTGACATCTCACCATGTGCCAGACACCGTGCTTAAGGATTTCATATAAATTATGCCATGGATATTGTACGCATTATGTCATTATCTCATTTGAGGGATGAGTTATAGGAGAGAAGTCCAGTGAGTGATATATTTAGAGACAGGTGGGGTTATCCTGCCCCCTTTTTAGTGATATCATTCAGGCAATAGCTTGCTGTGCTGGGCGCGGGGCCAGCAGCTGAGAGGAGCCTGCCTTCCTCTCCTGCTTCTTCAGTTTTCTGCCTACTGGGTCCTGTTTGCATGCCACTGAATGTCCAAGCGATGGGCACTGCTGCATGCGGGGTATTGCCAGAGCTGCTCATCTAGCTATGCTTCTCAGAGCTGGGGCTGCTAATATGCCCTGGGTAGTCCAGGGCTCCAAAACTCACTGTTTGCCAATGGGCAACAGCCAGGCTACAAAACACCACATGTGACTTAAATGGAGAAGTGCCTAGAGAAGAGGCCCTTGATGTCAAGCTAATCATAGTTTTATACTCAGCAAATTGCCTTTAGTACTCATTCTCCTGATTTGACAGAACAAAAACAAAACAAAATGGTAACTGTCAGATAACAACTCTCCAAAAAAAAAAAAATTCCAAATCTCACGGACTTTCTATAGTGCACTTACTGTAACTCTTGCTTGAAATGATTGCTTTAGGGTTTATTAATATCTCCAGTGAAAGATCCAATATTAAAACACCCCCATCTGCACAGCACTTTATTTTTTCAAAAGCGGCATATGATAGCGCCTTTGACTTTCAAAACCAGGTGTTTTTGGGGGGGTTATTGCTCAGGTGCAGGTCTTAAAAGTTGGGGTGCCAGAAGTGGGGTTTGAACCCTTTGCTTCTCAGGGAGAGGCTCAGTTGTGAATTCTCTCTTGATTGTGTGTCACTGTGCTGGGGGTGAGGTTTATGACAAGATTGTGTCTCAGCCTCTCTTACCTACTTCAATGTGGGTTTTTTTTTCTTGTTGGCCCCACATGTAAGAGTTGTTCAGCCATTTTTTGTTTTTTGTTTTTCTTTTCAAGAGGAAGTGGTTCCATATGTCACTTTGACTCTGCGTGCCCATGGGAAGAGGTGAGATCAGGATCCTCCTATGCTTCCATCTTAAACTGGTCTCATCCTTCTGAGAAGAAGGATATGCAAATTAGTGAGGGTAGAGGTCAACTTCACATACAGTGTTCTTTTCTTACCTACCTAACTCATACTGCTATATCTTTGGGAAAATTGAACCATGAATATACAGAGCTTTTTGCAGCCCAGTAGGAGTTGATGATTTTATATTGCAAACACCTTATTTTGTTCCCTTTGAGAGTGTATTGAAAATTCCCAGGATGCTCTGAGTGTCTTATTTAAAACAATGACTAAAAAATAAATAAATAAAATAATGGCTAATAGGAACTATTAGCACACGTCTAATCTCCTACTGTATGTGTATAATTTCTGTTGTCCATCTTTTTATTATCTGATTCATCTATCATTGTATTGGAAAAGTATAATATACAGACTCCTGCAAGCCACTTCCCTTTGTGTGTGTGTGTGTGTGTGTGTGTGTGTGTGTGGTTCTTTGGAATGAGACTACAAAAAAGGATTCGTGAATAAGTCATTCAATGTTTTTTTGTTTGTTTTTTTAAAGATTTTATTTATTTGACAGCGAGAAACACAGCGAGAGAGGGAACACAAGCAGGGGGAGTGAGAGAGGGAGAAGCAGGCTTCCTGCCGAGCAGGGAGCCCGATGTGGGACTCGATCCTGGATCTCCGGGATCATGACCTGAGCCGAAAGAAGTCGCCCAACCAACTGAGCCACCCAGGCATCCCTAAGTCATTCAATGTTAATAGGTCAGTCAGTACGCAGTGGACTTGATGATCTGAGCTAAAAGTCTAAATCATTTCTGTGGCTCAAAGAATGAACTAAGCTCATTCCTTAGATTGGAAAATGGAATCGAGTGGAAGGACCCAAGTGGATGAGGAATATTTTGAAAGGGGGCACATAAGTTTTGGGTGTTTTTACCAAGAAGGCAGGTTTTAGCTAGATCACTCCTACATATGAGACAGATGACACTAGAAGATGTACAGAAGGCCTGAAGGAAAGGGTCCCTAGAGAAGTGTCTGGATATTTATGTCAATCTGTCAACATTGAATCACAGTTAGTTACGTTAGATTCTTAATTATAATCTTAATATAATATTTGAGCTATTGAAACATCCTTTGTTTCATTTGCTAGGCTCTTTAGGTATTGTATTTTTAAGAAGAGATAACTTTTATGCTATTTATATATTTTTATTTTGTTTAGCTTTATCTGGGACCCAAGAGTAGAAATGATGAAAGGAGATTTCTTCCCCCAAGTTGTTCAGTATCTTCTTGGGGCTCAGATACTGTGAAAAATTATCTTAGAAACTCTTCTCTGCTCAAAACTGACTGACTTTTGTTTCAATAAAGGATTTGTTTCCTTAAGTCACCTTCACCCAATGCCCTAAATTACAGTTAGAGAATTTAAGATGGAGAATTTCTAGTCCAGGATAAGCAACTGTGTGTTACAATTTCCTCCATCGACTCCTTTCTTGATCAGGACAGACATCACCAAATGAGCATATTTTCCCATTGAGCCTAGGTGTGTATAGGTAATGATATAATTCCTGTTTTATAGATGAAGAAACAGAAATTTAAAAGTTAAATAACTTCCATAATTCTCTATGACTCTGAAGCCAGTATTCTCTAGGGAATCAGTGTTAATTGATCAGAGTTGGCAACTAATATGAAATTTATTTGTCACCCATGATCTAGTTCAACCTCATTAGTTTTCATGAAAAGCAGTTAAGTCTAGAGAGTCTGAATAATGTAGGAGAAAGGGCTTTGCAAATTCGTAAAGAATGCCAAAGGTGTTAATTTTTTTTAGAATTAATTCTCAATGATACAAGCCCAGGGAAGTTACCGCAATTATGAAATTTGAGTGAACATCAGAATCACCTGTCTAGTTTGTAAAACAGATTTTCAGGCCCCACCCCAGAGTTTCTGATTCAGTGGTTTTAAGGACTGGCCCAAGAATTTTCATTTCTAACAGATTCCCATGGAATACTGATGCTGCTGGCGTACGAACTACAGGTTTGCAACATACCCGAACTCAAATTTCTTATCCAGAAATTTCTCTTTATTTGCTTTTACATGGTTTCTAAGGTTCAAAAATGTTTTATAAAATACAATTTCTCTATTATCCGAAGTGAATAAATTTTAAGGCAGGAAAAGAAAATCAAACTGGTTTTTGTAGATGTCTTTATTCAGCTGTCAAGCCTCCCTTCTTGTGCACTCGATGAAATGGTCATGTCCATAAATGTAAATATGTAATCACTGGAAAAGAGCCAGCATGGATATACACATTAGTGGAAGAAAAATTGAACCTAGGTATATGAGAAAAGAATTAGAATTCAGGATAAGGATGGAGTAGGCCATAGGGAGTTAGGAAATGGGAGTCATTTGTAAAGGGATGTATTAGACAAAGCTTGATGTTAGAGAAGAGGGCAGAGAGACTCGGGCACCAAAGACTCAACATAATACCTCAGGTATTGATGAATCAATCTGTAGTAGACCCATTCATTGTGCATGAGAGATATTCAAATGAACTTGACTTAAATATTTGCAGGGTCACCAAGTGAAATGGGAACGAGACTTTCCTAAGGAGGCTTCAGAGAGCAGAAATGGCACCAATGTGCCAAGCTTTGAAAGATAGAACTCTTTAACAACCATTGCATCTGGAGATGTGCTCTTGCCTTTTGCACAGAAATTCCCTAACACTGGAATTGTCTAACCAGAGTCAGGTGACTGGTGGGAACGGAATTTAACCACGAAATGTGGAGGCAAGCCTTAGAGATAAATGAGTCTGAATTTTTCTGGGACCAAGATGGCAAACAGGAGAGAGTGGCTTCCCTTATGCCTGGAATGAGGCTAGGCTTTGGACTCACAGGCCTAGCTCAACTTGCAGCTCCATTTTTCCTTGCTGTCCTCTATCCGTTGGAGACATAGTTCCATCCCCTAGGGAAGGGGTACAGAAACTGCCCAACAGTGTTCCAGTGAGCAGTAAAAGTTGTGCCACACAGAAATTGCCCATACTGTCCATGACTGTAGGAGTTTACTAAATGTTCACTGTCCTCTCTTCTCTCCCCTCTGGTAAGGTAGGGAAAACATGACCCAGGGAATGGCTGAATTTAGGAAATTCGAAAGGATAGGGTCTCTAAGAACTGTCTTTGCAAAGTACTTCACAAAAGAAATGATATTGAACTTTGCATCTTCCTCTGTGCTTCTCTGTTTCCTTCTCTGGACCTAAAATCCCAGAGATATTTTACTTGAGTAGTAGTTTCTTGAACACAACAGCCTGAATTTAAATCAGTAAGAATCAGTGAGTACTGATGAGTCATTCAGAGAAGAAGAGAGGATTAATGGCTCAAGATTCTTCCTCCAATAGGATACTTCTTCCCTTAAGGCTCAGGTGGCAAAAGCTAGCATTGATCGCAGCAGAGATCCTTTCTGAACTGATTAAGGCAAATGGGTATCAAAGCAAAAGCTGAGACAAATAGGATATTTAGGTTGCAATCTTATACATGCTGGATCTGGGTTTGGGAAGGAGAGTGTTTCATTCAGCCTTTACCTAAGTGTCAAGAAACAACTGAACTTGTGTGAGAAGCTTTGTTAGTATGGGTACTTTCTGAAATGGCGTGTGTCGATGGGTTATGATATCCAGGACAGGTTATCAGCGTAGGAAACACGGGATTAAGAGAAACTTGTTTTTAAAAAAGTCATTGGATCTGATAAGGTAGAGAATTACTGATCTGAACAAACAGAGCCTCAAGTTTCACTGGCTACTTTCTGTAATGGTGGGAGGAGGGGGTTAATCAGACTGGAGAGAAGGGCCTCTGTTCCTCAGTGGGAGAGACAATCTCTTCCTTCCACTAAACAGATGGAGCTTGCAGCCATCTTGTGACTATCAGAAGACAAAGGTACATACACTAAGGGTTCCTGAGCGGTGGGGTCACAGTCCTGAGACACATCTGGAGCCCCCCCTGCATATGGACTTTGGAATGTGAGATAATGAATTTCTTAATTGTTTAAGTCCGTTTTAATGTTTCTTAGACTTAAAGCCAAGGATACTCTAACTATAAAGGGTAAGATGGGAGATTACTGGTTCTCGTTATCATCTCTAAAGCAATTGATTTTTTAAAAACACCATGTACTGGTATTATTTTAATTTTTTAAACAAAATTTTAAAGGGTCCTTTTTCATTTTTTAAATAAGGGTTGAGGACATCAATATAGACATTAATCTTTCTTTTATGCTTCATAAAAACTACAAAGAGTCTTGGAATTGCAAAGGCTGAATCAATGAATTGATTTAATCTATGTAGTTAAAAAATCAGTTAATTCTGTAAAAACTTAGAGATATTCCATTTTTAGCTATCAAGGGTAAGCAGTAGTTTAAATGGATTTATTATTTCACTTTCTAACCAGTTACGTGGCCTCATGCAGATAGAATATTGTAACATCAGAATTTAGTAACTAGTGATATTGTACCAAAGTATGATTAATACACTGTGCAGCCGGAACTCAATGAAGCAATTTTCAATGCCCTATAAATAGCAAGATTCTGCAAAAATGAGGGTCATATTCCTGGCAAACGTGTCACAGCTAATGTCTATCAACTGACTAATGTTCATTAGCATTCAACCCATTAATAGATTGTCTTTCTGTGGGCACTTCTGTTCTTAAATTATAGTTCTTTGTGGTATCATAGAAATAGCATGTTCTTTGAGGCTAAATCTGCCCTGAAATCCCAGGATACTTATTAACATAGTAACTTTGGTCAAGTTACTTGATGTCACTAAACTTTAATTTGTTTATTTATTTTATTTTTTAAAGATTTTATTTATTTGACAGAGAGAAACACAGCCAGAGAGGGAACACAAGCAGGGGGAGTGAGAGAGGGAGAAGTAGGCTTCCCGCCAAGCAGGGAGCCCGATGTGGGACTCGATCCCGGGTCTCCGGGATCATGACCTAGCGAAGGCAGTCGCTTAACCAACTGAGCCACCCAGGCGCCCCTTTAATTTGTTTCTAAAATAGAGATAGAAAACAAACTAAATCATTAGATTGTTATGCAGATAGAATTTATATGTAAAGAAAAAATGTGACTTTGCATATTAAGTAATTAATGCATGTTATTTAGCTTTCTTTCCTTTCCCCTAATTTTTCTCTTTAGGGATTTCCAAAACCTCAATGTTTAGAATGGAAGAGTGCACCTAAGCATGACATGAGTAAAAGGATATTCAGAAACTTCTATGAATGTCTGGTAAGCTAGTGACACTGACCATCAAATACCAATTTAGATGGCTCTGAGAAGCCTCCTGGGATAGAAGGTAAGATTTCCGTTCTTGGAATCAGACACAGCTCATCATGTCTGGGGTATTTGTGGGACTAGACAACTGCAGTCCAGAGCTGAGACATCTCTGGTGTGTGTGTGTGTGTGTGTGTGTGTGTGTGTGTGTGTGTGTGTGTGTGTGAAGGTTGGAGGCTCCCCTTCACCACCATTGAGCTCATAGAGAGAGGGAAGGGTGACATTGTAACTGCTGATCATGGTTTTGTTTTGTATTGTTTTCCCAATCACTGCCTGAATTCTAGAACAAAGATCCCATAAAAGAGCAAAAACGGTTTCTAACAAAATTCTGGGTAAATAACATACAGTGTTATATTACTTTGAAGCGTACAATATAGTGCAATTCCTATGCTCATCACAACAAGTGCCCTCCTTAATCCCCATCCCCTATTTCACACCCCCCCCACCTACCTACCCACTGGTAACCACCAGTTTGTTCTCTATAGATAAGGGTCTTTTTCTTGATATTTCTCTCTCTCTCTCTTTCTCTTGCTTTTCTTTTTCCACCTTTGTTTCTTTTCTTAAATTCTAAATATGAGTGAAATCATATGGTCATTTGCCTTTCTCTGGCTTATTTTATTTAGCATTATACTTTCTAGATCCATCCATGTTGTTACAAATGGCAAGATTTTATTCTTTTGATGGCTGTATAATATTCCACGGTACATATATACCACATATTCTTTACCTGTTTGTCTACCAATGGACATTTGGTTTGCTTCCATAATTTGGCTATTGTAAATAATGCTGCAATAAACATAAGGACGCACGTATCCTTTTAAATTAGTGTTTTTTTGAGGGGGTAGGTCTATTTTTAACTTTTTTTTTAAGATTTTATTTATTTATCTGACAGAGAGAGAGATCACAAGTAGGCAGAGAGGCAGGCAGAGAGAGAGGAGGAGGCAGGCTCCCCGCCGAGCAGAGAGCCTGATGTGGGCCTCGATCCCAGGACCCTGAGATCATGACCTGAGCTGAAGACAGAGGTTTTAACCCACTGAGCCACCCAGGCACCCTATTTTTAACTTTTTGAGGACCTTCCATACTGTTTCCCAGAGTGGATGTCCCAGCTTACTTTCCCACCAACAGTGCATGAGGGTTCCTTTTTCTCCACATTCTCTCTTAACACTTGTTTCTTATGTTTTTTATTTTAACCATTCTGACAGGTGTGAGATGATATCTCATTGTGGTTTTCATTTGCATGTCCCTGATGATGAGTGATGTTGAGCATCTTTTCATGTGTTGTTGTCATGTTGCTGTCATGTTGGCTATCTGGATGTCTTCTTTGGAGAAACGTCTGTTCATGTCTTCTGCCCATTTTTAATCAGATTATGTGGGTTTTTTTATGCTGAGTTGTAAAAGTTATTTATATACTTTAGATAATAACCCTTTACTAAATATGTCATTTGCAAATATCTTTTCCCACTCAGTAGGTTGTTTTTAGGTTTTCTTGGTTGTTTCCTTTACTGTGCAAAAGATTTTTATTTTCATGTAGTTCTCAGAGTTTATTTTTGCTTTTATGTCCCTTGCCTCAGGAAACATATCTAAAAAGATATCACTACCACTGATTTCAGAGAAATTATTGCCTGGTCTCTCTGCTAGGATTTTTATGGTTTCATGTCTCAAATTCGTGTACTTGAGCAATTCTGAGGGTTTTGTGTGTGTGTGTGTGTATGATGTAAGAAAGTGGTTCAGTCTCACTCTTTTTCATGTTGTTGTCTAGTTCCCAACATTTGTTGAAGAGATACTCTTTTGCCCATTATATATTCTTTCCTCCTTTGTTGAAGATTGTATTCTGCTTTCTGCTCTGCTCTTGGTCTATGTGTCAATTTTTGTGCCAGCACCATGCTGTTTTAATTACTACAGCTTTGTCATATGACTTGAAGTCTGGGATCATGATACCTCCAGTTTTTTTTTTTTTTTTTTTTTTTTTTTTTTTTTTTTTTTTTTTTTTTTTTTTTTTTTTTTTTTTTTTTTTTTTTTTTTTTTTTTTTTTTTTTTTTTTTTTTTTTTTTTTTTTTTTTTTTTTTTTTTTTTTTTTTTTTTTTTTTTTTTTTTTTTTTTTTTTTTTTTTTTTT
>PITA01000265.1:0-21730 GCA_004023965.1 Spilogale gracilis | reverse complement strand
CAAGATTGCTTTGGCCATTTGGAGTCTTTTGTGGCTTCATACGAAATTTAGGATTGTTCATTCTAGTTCTCTGAAGAATAGTTTTGGCATTTTGATAGGGATTGCAGTAAATCTATGTACTGCTTTGGGTAGTATAGAGATTTTAACAATATTTGTTCTTCTAATCCATGAGTGTGGAAAGTTTTTCCATTCTTTTAGTGTCACCTTCAATTTCTTTCATCAGTGTTTTCAGCATACGGGCTCTGGTTAATTTTTTCCTAGGTATTTTATTATTTTGGTTCAAGTGTAAATGGGAAGGTTTTCTTAATTTCTTTCTGCTGCTTCACTATTAGCATATAGAAATGCATTGGATTTTCTGTACACTGATTTCATATCCTGTAACTTTATTGAATTCATTTACCAGTTCTAGTTTTTTGGTGGAGTCTTCAGGGTTTTCTATGTAGAATATCATGTCATCTGTAAATAGTGAAAGTTGTACTTCTTCCTTACCAATTTGGATGCCTTTTATTTCTTTCTGCTGTCTGATTGCTGTGAATAACATTTCTGGGACTATGTTGAATAAAAATGGTGAGAATGGACATCCTTATCTTTTCATGACCTTAGGGGAAAAGCTCAGTTTTTCACCATTGAGTATGATGTTAGCTATGGATTTTTCATATACGGCCTTTATTTTGTTGAAGTATGTTCCCTCTAAACCTGCTTTGTTGAGGGTTTTTATTATGAATGGACGTTGTACTTTGTCAAATTCTTTTCTGCATCTTTTGAAATGATCCTATGGTTTTTTTTTATCATTTCTCTTATTGATGTAATGTATCATGTTGATTGATTTGTAAATATTGAACCACCCTTGGATCCCAGGAATAAATCTAACCTGATTATGGCAAATGCTTTTTTAAATTCACTGGATTCAGTTTGCTGGTATTTTGTTGAAGATTTCACATCTATATTCATCAGACATATTGACCTATTGGCCAATAGCTTTTTCTTTTTGTTTCTTTCTTTTTTTCTTTTCTTTTCTTTCTTTCTTTTTTTTTTGTGGTGTCTTTATCAGTTTTGGTATCAGGGTAATACTGATATCATAGAATGAATTTGGAAGTTTTTCCTTCCTATTCTGTTTTTTGGAAAAGTTTGGGAAAAAATTGAAAAAGTTTGAGAGAAATAAACTCTTCTCAAATGATTGGTAGAATTTCTCTGCAAAGTTGTTGTGTCCTGGACTTTTTTTTGTTAGGAATTTTTGATTACTGATTCAATTTCCTTCATGGTTATTGGTCTGTTCAAATTTTCTATTTCTTCCTGATTCAGTTTTGGAAAGTTATATGTTTCTAAAAATGTATCCACTTCTAGGTAATCCAGTTTGTTGGCACATAATTTTCAAAATATTCTCTAAAAAACATATGCATTTCTGTGATGTTAGTTGTTATTTCTCCTCCTTCATTTGAGGTTTTGTTTGAGTTGTCCCCCCCTCACCTTTTTGGTGAGTTTGGTTAAAGGTTTATCAATGTTTTTTATCTTTTCGAAGAACCAGCTCCTAATTTCATTTTCATTGGTCTGTTCTATTTTTTTTGTTTGTTTCTATATCATTCATTTCTGTTCTAATCTTTATTGTTTCCTTCCTTTTGCTAGTTTGGGGTTTTGTTTATTGTTATTTTTCTTTGCTACCTTAGGCATAAGCTTTGCTTATTTATTTGAGATTTTTCTTGTTTCTTGAGGTAAGCCTGTATTGCTATAAACTTCTGTCTTAGAATCATATTCTAAAGATTTTATACCATTTTGTTTTTATTTTTGTTTGTTTTCCAGTGATTTTTTATTTCTTCTTTGATTTCATGGCCGATCCATTCATTGTTAGTAACATGTTATTTAACCTTCATGTATTTGTGGTCCTTTCAGATATTTTCTTGTGGTTGATTTCTAGTTTCATAGCATTGTGGTCAGAAAAGATGCATGGTATGACTTTGATCTTTTTGAATTTGTTGAGACTTGTTTTGTGGCCTGTATGTGATCTATTTTGGAGACTGTTCCCTGTGCACTTGAAAAGAATGTGTATTCTGCTATAGGATAGAATATTCTGAATGTATGTGTTAGATCCATCTGGTCCAGTGTGTTATTCAAAGTCATTGGTTCCTTACTGATTTTCTGTTTTTTTTAGTTGATTGCCCCTATTATTATTATTATAATTATTATTCAGTGTCATTTTTTGTCTCTAGTTACAGTCGTTGTTTTAAAGTCTGTTTGGGGGCAGGGGACCTGGGCGGCTCAGTCATTAAGCATCTGCCTTCAGCTCAGGTCATGATCCCATAGTCCCAGGATCAAGCCCCACATTGGACTCCCTGCTCAGCAGGGAGCCTGCTTCTCCCTCTCACTCGCCCTGCTTGTGTTCCCTCTCTAGCTGTGTTTCTCTCTGTCAAATAAAGAAAATCTTTTTAAAATTTTAAAAATAAAGTCTGTTTTGTCTGATATAGGTATTTCTACCCTGATTTTCCTTTGACATCATTTGCACTCTGAATATTTCTCCATTCCTTCACTTTCAATCTGCTTGTGTTGTTAGGTCTTAAATCAGTGTCTTATATGCAACATATAGATGCATCTTTTTTTTTTAAATCTATTTCATCATTCTATGTCTTTTAATTGGAGCACTTAGTACATTTACATTTAATGTAATTATCAAAAGATATGTATTTATTTTTATTTCTCTTGCTTGTTTTGTGGTTGTTTTTGCTCTCGTTCATGGTTTGCTGGTTGTTGGTAGTGATATACTGGCATTTATTTTTCTTTATTTTTTTCATATTCACTACTCATTTTTGATTTGGGATTACCACTCAGTTTATTTTTTTTTTTTTTTTTTTTTTTTTTAATTTGACAGAGAGAAACACAGCCAGAGAGGGAACACAAGCAGGGGGAGTGAGAGAGGGAGAAGCAGGCTTCCCGCCGAGCAGGGAGCCCGATGTGGGGCTCGATCCTGGGGTTTCCAGGATCATGACCTGAGCCGAAGGCAGTTGCCCAACCAACTGAGCCACCCAGGCGCCCCAACCACTCAGTTTATATATAACACCTTCTCTATATAGCCATCTATATTAACTTGATGATCACTTAAGTTTGAACACATTCTTTACTCCTCCCCCTGCCAGTGTTCTGGGTTATGATGTCTTATTTTACATCCTTTTATTTTGTGAATCCCTTGACTGATTTTTACAAATAGACTTATTTTTACTGCGTTTGTGTTTTCTGCTTTTCTTACTCTTACTCATGGTCTTTCTTTTTTACTTAGAGTCCCTTGTAACATTTCTTGTAGGGATGGTTTAGTGGTCATGAACTCTTAGTTTTTGTTTGTCTGAGAAACTCATTATCTCCTTGTATTCTGAATGAGACCTTGATGCATAGAGTATTCTTGGCTGAGATTCTTTTCCTTTTAGCACTTTGAATATATCCTGCCACTGTCTTCTGGTCTGCAAAGTTTCTGTGAAAAGCCTGCTGATAACCTTATTTATTTATTTTTTGTCTATAACTATCTTCTTCTTTTTAAAAATGTTTTATTTATTTGACAGAGAGAAACATAGCTAGAGAGGGAACACAAGCAGGGAGAGTGAGAAAGGGAGAAGCAGGCTTTTTGCCGAACAGGGAGCCCGATGCAGGGCTTGACCCCGGGACTCTGGGATGATGACCTGGGCCAAAGGTTGATGCTTAACAACTGAGCCACCCAGGTGCCCCTATAACTTCTTTTCTTTTGGTGCTTTGATTTTTTTTTTTTTTATCACTACTTTTTGCATCTTAATTACTGTGTATCCTAGTGTGGACCTCCTTGGGTTGATTTTGTTGGAGGATCTCTGTGCCTCCTGGATGTGGATATGTGCTCCCTTCTCCTGATTAAGGAAGTTTTCTGCTATTATTATTTCAAGTAAATTTTCTTCCCCCTTTTCTCTTTCTTCTTCTGGGGTCCCTATAATGTGAATGTTATTACACTTGATGGAGTTGCTGAGTACCCCAAGTCTATTCTCATTTTACATACTTTTTTCTCTCTCACCTGCTCAGCTCCATTACTTTCCATATCTCTATCTTCCAGGTTGTTAATTTGCTCCTTTGCTTCCTCTGTAATTTATTCCATGTAGTATAATTTTTAACTTACTTTTTGTATCCTTCATTTTTGATTGGTTCTTTTTTATCTCTTTGTGAAATGTCTCACTGATATCCTCCACTCTTTTCTCAAATCCTGGGAGTATCTTTATGATCATGACTTTTTAAGCTCTCCATCAGACATATTACTTACCTGTTTTGATTAGGTCTCTTGCTATGGTTTTCTCTTGTTCTTCCACTTGGGCCATACTCTGCTTTCTCTTCACTTTGTCTAACTCTCTATGTCTGTTTCTCTGTGTTAGGAAAGTCAGGTATGTCTCTTGCTGTCATGAAGAAGAGGTTGCATTGTCCCTGCAGTGCAGTGTCCCTTGTTCACCAGAAACTGGCATTTCAAGGAGTATCTCCTGTGCGTTCCCTCAGTTCATCCATTTGCAGAGACTTTCTTTGTCTGCTGTGGGGGCTGGGTAGGGCATGCTGTTTTAACAAGGTATGTGCTGGTTGGCTTGCAAAATGAGACCTGCTCCACAGAGGCTCTGGTCTGGCCTGGCCTGATCTGCAAAGTGAGAAAAATGAGCAGGGTGCACAGTTATATCCAAGTGTGCCTCAGGCTTTCACAGAGCCCACCTCTGCCTCCTCCACCCCAGATGGAGGAGATGTATATGTGGTGAGATGCAGTGTAGGCAAGTTTTGTGCTGGTCTTCTGGGAGAAGGGACCAGCAGTACTGGACTGAGGCAAGTTTAACTGGGAAGGGTAGGCACATGGAAGCACAGTGGGGAGGTGGGGCTTGGTGTAAGAAAGTCTGGTAGTGAATGTCAGTGGTGCTTGTTTCCACAAATGGCCATATTTTTCTGCTGGGAGGCCAGGGAGGGAGATGGTGCCTGCCAGCACCTTTTTCCTGGGGTAGTACCTCAGTGAACCCTACATCTCAGGGACACACTCTGAAATGAGTAAACTGCTCTCCCTCTCATATGTCCCAGAAGTTTTTCAAACTGCTGCTTCTATGCTATATTTCTGTGGGGTGTGTGTTGTGCTATCCCTTTATGGGTGGGGACTCAGCTTCCTCTTGCCCTACTCAGAATCAAGCCCACTTTTAAAATTCCAGGCTTTAAGTCCCAGTCATGGTAAGAAGTCATGAAATTTGCCCCCTCTTTGCATTCTAAGCCAATGTTATGGGGCTTCATCTTTCATGTGTATACTCCCTAAGATGATAATCTGTTTCTCTCCCCTCTCCTTGGAGATGATGCCTTCCAACTTCAGACAGCCATGGTGTGTTTAGCTCCCCCCAATGTCTCTGCCCTTCCTACCTTCTTTGATATGCCTCTTCTCTACTTTCAGTTGTGGAGTTTGTTCTGCCAGTCTTTGGGTCATTTTCTGAATTATTTACACTGATGTGAGTATTATCTAGTTTTATCCATGGGATGAGGTGATCTTAGAGTTCTCTTAGTCTGCCATCTGTCTCCCCACTATCTCACAGCTTTGAAGAAGGGCAAATAATGCAATATTTATTCATTTCTCTTTCTGATTGGGTTTATATGATGTGAAAACAATTGGTTGAACAGTGCAAAACTGAGGCAGGCTGGTTACTTGCTACCATGGTTACCCCCAAAACTCTTAAGAAAAGTCCGTATTTCAAAATAAATGACCTCAGTCACAGTAGTTGTGTGAATAATTACACAGAACAGGATCACTTCATGCCTCCCTTGACTCCACCACCATAAATTTAATGCAACTTGTGGCAACTGGTTGCTGCCCATTTGTATAAGGAAAGAATTCTAGAGCAGAGCATATCCAAAAAGGATGCAGTTTCTGAGCACTCCAGAAATGTTAAACCTTAATCTACTCCTTTTCAAAATCAAGTACAGAAAACTGTACCAAGCATTTGAAGAGGTCGTGATAACTGTAGTAGAAGTCATTTTATTTTCATTGTTGCACCTGGCATCTAGGAACTTAAGAACATCTTATTACCTAAGAAAACTGAGGGAAAACTTGAGTTAATTTGCTCTTACAATGACAACCAATGTGACATGTAGGATACATGCTTTGCAAAAGAGTTCAAAGGTTTGGTTTAAAGCCTATTTCTGGATGAGAGGGTAAGAAACCAATTACCCAGGAATGGTAGTGATAATTAAGACAATGTTATGATTCACTAAGAAAAGCCTGGGTTATGAACAATGAACACTGGCATATAAATTACCTGAGAGCAGAACTTAAGGATGTGTTCTTACTTATTAATTGCTGGTTTGGTGACATGATCTATAAAAGTTATTTTTTTAAAGAAACAAAAAAATGTCCACAGTCTCATCATAGCCTTGGCGAATTGTGCACATCGCTACATTCTATGACCTTGGAGTGTCTTTAACTAACTCAACATTTATCAGTGTGAATTGTAATTTGGTTTTATATTTCTGTATTATAGTCATGAGATATGATCCCATATGGAGTTTCTATAACTCTAAACAGTCTTCTATTAAATAGCATAAGTTGAACTTTATAATTTAGCACACTGATTATGTTCACTCATTCATGTAAAATGTTCCCATCTTTGATATTATCTCTTCCAAATTAAACCCAAAATAAAATTTATTTTGTCTGGATTAATATATTTTGGACCATGGATGGGGTTTGCATGCAGCTGCTGAAGCAGACTGCCATGAGCCGGATATGATCATTTTGGCCATCTTCCCAAACCATCCCAATCATGGAGCCTAAGTGCCAGATGGAACGGTATAGTGGCCACAATGATGGTATCACAGCTCAATCAATCAGCAAGTGTAACTGACATTAATCCAGCTTCACCAGCTGGTGGGTGAGAAAAAGTATTAACATTTACAATAATGTTTCCTAAATTTCAATAGCTCTGGGCTACCCCCTCCCACCTGTTCACATAGGTAATCCAATTCTTTTCAGAGAGGCCCAACCTCAAATACTTCTGAGTGTTTTAGGGGGGCTTAAAGTTATAGCCTGTAATTTCCCTGGTTTTCACCAGTTCGTAGGCATATGTAAGTCCACTCTTTCTCCAAGAGCATTTCAGGATGGGAGGAGTGAACTGTGTCACTTTGGAATGAAGCCACTGCCTGCAGCACTTGAGATCTTCTACCCTAGGAAGCCCTCAGCTCCCCTCTTTTCCACTGTTTTCTTGTGCTATTTCACTGCTGGCTGAATCCCCCTGGAGCCTTGTGATCTGTGTCCTGATGCACCTTGGTCCATGCAGTTGCCAAATTCTGCTGAACCATCTACCTCTGGGCTCCCTCCACCTGGATTTCTAGTGATTTTTCTCCACCTAGTAAGATAACGGACCTCCCTTTCTTTTGTCAGCTGCTCTCAGGGAGCAGTCTTCAGATAGAGAAGCATAGAGCCCTGGCTGACAAGTTTCACTTTCATTTAATGTCTTCTTCCTAGAGCACAGCCTTATACTGTATGTGAAACACCACTACCAACACTAACCAACTTACTTGGATGCTAAGGGGATCAAAGGATGGGTTTTACTGAGGTTTGCTCAGTAATTTTCAACATGCCCGGCTGTCTGGTAAAGGGGAGTGGAGAACTGAGCTGGCATCTGAGGTCAGTGTGCAGCTTCTCACTCTCTTATTTATGAATTGAAGAGGATTCTGTCTGCACGTCAGAGGTGGCCTGACTTATTGACCCAGGCACGGGTGAAACTAAGAGCAGATGCATTGCCTGAGGAAGTAGCAGTAAGGGGGGAAAGGAATGTCATGTAACCCCACAGTGTGGCAGCCACGCCAAAGCTCTGATTAAAAAGAGCTACCAGTGTGCATCTGCTGCAGTTGAAGCCTTTTTGAAAAAAAAATTTTAAATTAACATATAATGCATTATTTGTTTCAGGGGCACAGGTCTGTGGGTCATCATTCTTACACAATTTACAGCACTCACCATAGCACATGCCCTCCCCAATATCTATCACCCAGACACCCTATCCCTCCCACTCCCCTCCCCTCCAGCAAACCTCAGTTTGTTTCCTGAGATTAAGAGTCTCTTAGGGTTTGTCTCCCTCCCTGGTTTCATCTTGTTTCATTTTTCCCTCCCTTTCCCTATGATCCTCCTTCTTCTTTCTCAGATTCCCCATATCAGTGAGATCATATGGTAATTGTCTTTCCCTGATTGACTTATTTCACTCAGCATGATACCCTCCAGTTTCATCCATATCATTGCAAATGGCAAGATCTTGTTGTTTTCTTTATTGCTGTATACTATTTCATTGTATATACACCACCTCTTCTTTATCCATTCATCTGTTGATGGACATCTAGGTTCTTTCCATAGTTTGGCTGTTGTGGACATTGCTGCTATAAACATTGGGGTGCCGGTGCCCCTTCGGATCACTGCATTTGTATCTTTGGAATACATACCCAGGAGGGCAATTGCTGGGTCATGGGGTTGCTCTATTTTCAGCTTTTTGAGGAACCTCCATACTGTTTTCCAGAGTGGCTGCACCAGCTTGCATTCCCACCAACAGTGTCGGAGGGCTCCTCCTTCCCCACATCCTCACCAACATCTGTCGTTTCCTGACCGGTTGATTTTAGCCATTCTGACTGTATAAGGTGGTATCTCACCGTGGTTTTCATTTGTATTTCCCTGATGCCAAGTGATATCGAGCACGTTTTCATGTGTCTGTTGGCTATTTGGATGTCTTCTTTGCAGAAATGTCTGTTCATGGAAGACCTTTATTCCATAGAGGAGATAGGGAAGAAGTCTAGGAGTGCCTCTCTGTTTTTATCACAGTAGCTGTTGTCCCCCTTCCCCAAACCTTCACTGCCAGGGAGGTCTCCAGTCTCTGGCCTTGACCCCATCTCTTGCATGAACACGCAGTGGGGTGCAAGTTCCTGTTGCATCTGCAGTTACTAGAGGTTCTATAATCTAGTGCTAACCCTTACTTGGCCTTTTGTAATTCGTTAAAAATTTTGACTTAGCAGCTTTTCCTTCCTAGCTCATGTGCTCTCCAGCATCTGCTCGAGGTATTAGCACGAGCTCCATCACATTCCTCCTCAGAGGCACCTGTCTTCTTAGATCTCAGGATAATGGGCTGCCTTGTGGCTTCAGCAGTTTGAGGAGTCCAAGAGAAGCTATTATTCTGTGGATTATCCAGTTTTTTCTTGTTAGAAGTGTGGAAGTGATGCTCTAATTTTCTATATCCTAACTGGAAGCCAGAGCTTTCTCATGTAGAACTTTAAAGCCACGTTAAGGAGTTTATATTTTATCCCGAATGCAGCAGGAATCCACACGAAATATTTGTCAGGGGATTAGTTCATCTGGATTTATATTTTTAAAGGATCACATGTTTAGTATTTGTTAGAAATCTGCTGTATGCCAAGAACTGGAGTTTCCAAGATAAATCTAAAAATAACAAGAACAATGCCCTCAAATAGTTCATAATTAATCAGATTAGTCATACTGACTATAATAAACAGCTTAAAAAATTTCAGAGTAAGTGCTACAATGAATGTCCTGGGAGAATTAAGAAGGGAGAATTTAATTTTGGTACCTAAGGTTAGAAATGGTAGAAGGGGACATTTGAGTTGTATCCTGAAACTTAATTTCAGAGGAACCTTGAGTGAGTAAGAGGAACATCGAAGGTTTTCCTGTAAATTGCTTTTGAAATAACATTTTAATTTCTTATCATGTATTTCTAGACAAAAACGAGTTGCTAAGAAAGGAGGGAAAACATTCAGGTTTATCAACCAACCACCACCATCAACAACTAGAGTCTTTCCTTTTTTATTAAAAGGAGTTCCTAGAGGCACCTGGGTGGTCCAGTCAGTCAAACATCTGCCTTCAGCTCAGGTGGTGATCTCGGGGTCCTGGGATCAAACCCTGCATCAGGGTCCCTGCTCAGTGGGGAATCTGCTTCTCCCTCTGCTTCTCCTCCCCTGCTCATGCGCTCTCTCTCTCTCTCTCTCTCTCTCTCTCAAATCAATAAATAAAATTAAAAAAAAAAAGGAATTCCTAGCCCTTGGAATCTGTAATTGATGGCTAGTTTGCCGAGACAGAGCAATAGAAGTCATATAACAAAACCACTTTGGAAGTTTATGGTTATGTATCACTGTAATTCCTAAGCTAGCTTACTATTAGAATTTCCTCAAATGTTTTTACAAATGGAGATCTCTAGGATTAGCATCCAAAGGGTCAGATTCATGCTATGGAGGACAGGAATCCATATTTTTGTGAGGCTCTTAAAATAAATCTAAAGATCAGCTAGTATATGGCAAGTGGATGGTCTCATATTTGCCATTTCTTTTATCTTAGTTTTCTTTTATCTTAGTATCCTCCAAAAGCAAATCCTGAGACAGAAATTTGATTGCAGATAGACATGATCTATCCACCTTGGAAGGCGATCCCAGAAAGCATAAGTGAGGAAGTAGAGAAAATAAAACAGAAAGGAAAGAAATCAATAAAGTAAAGTAAATGAGCTCATTACCACTTTGGGCTTGTGAAACGCAGCCCGAATGGGAATCTTCTGAGGTGCCCATACAAAGTCTTTCCTGAAAAGGCAGCCTGGAGAGCCATATTTTGACCATGTAAGTCAATTTGCTTGCCAACTTTTGACCACTAAATCTCTGTTTTCAGGGATGAGAGTGTGGCTCAAAGGCCACTCTCTCTAAGCTATCTAGTGTCTTATAGAATAAAAGATAAGTCCAGTTGATCAGATTCTCTCAAAACAACAAGGCAGTTGGAAGGGATATTTGATACTGGGTGTGATGCCATGAATTACAGATGGCTTTGTGATAAGCAAGTAGGAGAGAATAGAGATACCATTGAAGAGAGCCAGAAAGAACAATTGGTCTCTAAATCTTTCTAAGCTACTGATGGCTTCTCTTGTGTTCCCATGAGACCCAATTGAATAAACTATACCTATAATTCTTGAGACTAAGTTTTCTCCTCTTCTGTGGGCCATGCAGGCGTATCTTTATAGAAAATCTCCCATCACTTGAGGGGAACTGAATGGGTCAAAGAGCTTTGACTCAAACAATTAAAGAAAGAGCCGTAGAGCCACAAATGGAAAACAGGACACAAAATAACCTCATAGTCCAAAACTTTAAAACTCTGGGACCAGATAATCAGAACTTGATTGTAACATAATTAGAATAATTAATTCTAAGTACGAGTACTTTCTTTCTTCATAAACCTATTAGTCCTGTGGTCCAAATAAACTGATTATAAAGACATTTATATCTAAATGCAGAGAGTATAGAGATCAGAGCTTATTTTTGTGTGAAAAATAATATCCTCTAACATATCTCCAAAAAGCTGAGCCAGCCATATGGATTATTCTTTATATATGTTTTCAGATTCCTCATATAGCCAATTCAAGAGGGAAAAATACTACAGTCTTGGATGGTTGTTCTTTTCAGGCTACAAAGTGAGTGAGAAGTTCAGTGCTCTGTATGTCTTAGCCTGGGTCCGGTAACCAGGTTCTCACAGCCAGGCATTAATACCCAGGTAATCCTCTGGTCACAGCTGGTCTTTGGAGCAGAGAACTTGGCCCACTGCAATTGCCGCAGGCCAAATTCTGTCTTTGGATGAACATGATGCTGTGGCGGGAGCACTGGGAAATGCACCCATCCATGTATATGGAAAATCAGTTTTCCCAGACTATTTTTTTTTCCCAAAGAGTAGCTCTCGAGGGGCAACAGCGATGCAAAATGGGATTGACAGAAAGGAGGAGGATTTTTAATAGCTTGATAGTCTGGACTTTGATTACATTTGTTTTTTTTTTGTTTTTTTTGTTTTTTTTTTTTAAATATTTTATTTATTTATTTGACAGAGAGAAACACAGCCAGAGAGGGAACACAAGCAGGGGGAGTGAGAGGGAGAAGCAGGCTTCCCGCCGAGCAGGGAGCCCGATGTGGGACTCGATCCCGGGTCTCCGGGATCATGACCTGAGCCGAAGGCAGTCGCTTGACCAGCTGAGCCACCCAGGAGCCCCGATTACATTTGTTTTAACAAATACTTTCCACTATGTGTTTAGCACTGTTCTCAACATTATTCAAGGATAAAGAGAAATTTAAGAGCCATCATTTTTCTCAGAGAATCTACACTAGAGATGAATGATTAATAATGAAATGAATTAATATTTCTCTAGCACCACATAATTTACAAATTGCTTACATTTGTGAGCGTATTATATCTATACAACAGGTATGCATACAGTTCTCCATATATACATATAATCGTATGCATTTATGCTTTTATCCAGTTCTCACAACAACCCTCCAGGGGAAGTGGGATTATCATTATTCCATATCACAGGCATAGAAAATGCGTTGAACGAACTTGCTCATAACCGCCTGTGTACTATTCCGCCCTGAGCTCACCAGACTGTGTAAATAAATCTGTGTGTGTGTTCATCTCCCTCAGTGGACCAAGGGCTGGTAAGCTGAGACACAGTACTCTTCACCTTTATATTGCCAGGCCCCCTTTGGTGACCGTTACTGAATCTCAGCCCCTGGTCTCCAGGTGACTTGCCTCCTGAGGCTGCTTGTCAGTCAGCACTTCCTGTCTCTGTGGGTCTCAGTGTCCCCGACTGTACTGCATTTCTCAGATCCCCACCCCTATGCACTGTTCCCTCAACCCCCTGCCTGCAGACTGCTTTCTAGATGCGGATGAGGGTGATTTCCACTCTCTCAAAGGCCATGACCAGGCTTCCTGTTATGCCTAGCTCATCAGAGCTGCGGAATGTGCGACTGTGGTGACCAGCAATGCTAGGACCCTTTCATAGGTCAGGACATATACTCATGTCTTTATCTACTTTATTTCATTTACACTACACAGGAAACTACATGTTGGAAGATCACACAACCAGTAAGAATAAATATCAGAACTTCTTACCTTCCTACGTGCCCTTTCAAAGGGCACGCCTTGCTTTGAAATGTTGAATAGAATACGTAGAGGTTATGAATACATCTATCCAAGAGCAAGTTGTTGGAGAGGCCCTTGCGATTATTCATTTTATCTCTTCTTTTTCCCACATCCTCCTCCAGACTGTGAGCTCCTTAAAGGCTGGGTCTGGACTTTATTTGTGCCTATGCTAAGCACATTGCCTGAAATGGTGGGTGTTCCAAAAATGCTTGATGAATGAACAGTGAATAAAGGGATTTTTTTTGCCCACATGCGATTTGATCTTGAGCTTATGACCTCTTAGTGCTGATGTCCCCTTCAACTTTGTATGCACCCTACTAACTTCCATGGTTAGGATCCCTTCCATGACACATTCTCATTTCCTTAGTCACTACGTATAGAGTTCTCCTCCAATTGAAAATAATTTCAAAAATAGCTGTCACACAACTGAGAACAATAAAGGAGGGGCCACATTTTTGAAGGCAGCATGTGATGTGATATTGGTAACATCCATGAAGCCCCAACTGGGACCTCAAAGAAAATAGCAAAAGGGGGAAAGTTGGTCTTTGGGCCCCCTATCCTGTATCCTGAGTCATAGGATATGACTTGGAGGATATAACCCTCCAAGACATAAAGCCCTTGAAAAAGGAAGCGCAGGCACCCTTCCTGTCATCCAAGAGTACTGACTGCTACCTGCTGCTCAGGCTGGCCGTGGGGAGCAGATGAGAAAATAGGAGGCACCCTCACCCAGTCCTGGGTGCACGGGAGGTGTTCAGGATGTGTCTGACACTTTTCTGTTTCCCCCTGATATTAAGGGAGAAACGTATGCATAAAAAAATCACACAATGTAAGTACAATATTGAAGACAGCCTTTTATATATTTCTGTAACTTATTGCAATGAATGAATGAATGTAGGGAAAGTAGCAGCCAATTCACTGGTGATGAGGAGATGATCATAAATAAATATTATTTTTAATATTTGAGTTAGACTTGGAAGAATGTGTGGGATTTAATCAAGTAAAGAAAAGAGGGGGGTTTTCTAACTAGGAGCGATTGCACATTCATGCAAAGGCACAGGAGCTTGATAGAACCTAGTTCCATGCTACCAAAAATTAGCGTGCACTTATTCATTTACTAGTTCAATTATGTGTTCATCTAGCTCATATTTATCCGGTACCTATGATGCGTTACACTTACTGAAAGTTTTACTTCTATTATTATTTTATGTCTTACTGCAAGTTAGACTTAGCAGAAATTGCTTCTTGCCAGTTCTTAACAAGCAAAGGGTAATAGAGCAAAGGTCTACAGGTAGCTGGAGAACCCTGGTCTGAGGATTTTTTAATCTGCTCAGGACGTCCTGAGACTTTTTATGACTTGCAGAACTATTTAGCCATTATTTTTTCCAGCTCCAGAGGAGGCCTCATATATATATATATATATATATATATATATATATATATATATATATATATATATATTCCGTGTTCTACAATCATTTTCACCTAATGAATAACATCATACTGTAACTGACAATGATGGCTAGAAGAGCAGCTAGAACTTTCCTTACCTTAAATTTAGACCCATGGAGCTTGATAGATCCTTCTCAGTATAGCTTACCTAAGTGAAGTCGGCTGCCCTCGAAGTTCCTACAGTGATGGCACAATTCTGAGCATATATTAGGGGATCAAAAGAGATTTACTGAGTTCCATGTCTCCAGCTTTCATCCAGACCCACAGAAAAGTTGAGTTTTTAAATCTCTTCAGGGACAATTTATATTTGATGTCGACCCTTGAGTGGAGATAACCAATTGGATTAGATTGGAGATAACCAATTGGATTAGATCTGTTCTTTGCATCAGGAACAGATTTGGCTGCCTACAATGGAAATTCAAAGAAATGACTTACAGAAAACCAAAGTTTGTTTCCCATGTTGAGGAAATATGAGGCGGCCATCTGGGCAGGGATGGGAGCGCCACAGTCATACAGAGCCATGCTTCTCCGGTCGTTCTGCTCCACCATCCTCAGTGTGCATCTTCCCTTTTCAAATGTAGCTTGAATTTCAAGATGGCCATTGAAGCTTCCACCTAAGAGAAAAAGGGAGGGAGAAATAGCAAAGTTAAACTTCCGGCCCACTGCCTGTTCTCCTTTTAAGACATTTTCCATGGAATCCCTCCCAATAATTTTTACTTCCATCTCACTGACCATTTGCATGGAGGAAAAAATATAGACTTTTAGATGGGGGTATTTTCACCAGGAATAAATTGGGCTTCTTTCTGAAAAGCAAAAGAAGACAATGAATAGGTAGGTGAGACCTGAACATTCATTGTCTAACCCCTTGAGTCAGTAATCAAGCTTCAATAGGCTTTGAGGTCTCCAGAACGTATCTGGGACTTAAAGTCAGGGAATAGAGCACAGAGTAAGAGAACTTTCCACAGTGATTTCTAACCTCTATCTTTTCTCTAGATGCCTGGATAAAACTGTTTGAGAAAGTTAACTAACAAAGTATAGTAAGCATCAGTGAGCATCTAAAAGTCAGTTTCAAGTAAGGAATGAGAGTTCCTGAGGATTTCTGGTAGATGCCATTCTGCCTAACCACAGAGTGTATAAGAAAAGTTTTTGAATTGAGTGGAATTAAATGCATGGAAGGAAAGGAGCTTTTTTTTCTAGGTCAGGAATATTTAATTCAACAACCATTGTTTGAATACCCACTATAAGTGATTCCTTCTGTTTCTGGCTTCAGTTACAATATTCTGCTCAATAAACATCCACACTTCCTTTTTATTACCTTCACCTGGTTACTTAGTGGTTTCTGTCAGAGGTCAAACACGTGCAGAGATGGAAAAAGCACAAGTGTGCCCTCACTGTTTCATCTTATGAGGAATCATGTTAAGAACCATGTTAAAGAACATTTTGCAATAAAGTGGAAGGACAATCCATGTTTGTTTAATCCTGCACCAAGTTACGTAGGGCATAGAAGAAAAAAATCTGATGTGGTCCTTTCTTTCAATCTCACTAGAAAGATAAAGCATATAAAATCATTCCTGCTTCAAATAAGTATCAAACCAAAGAGGTCAGTGATGGGATTATAAGTGGTTACAAGAATAGGGGGTGCCCAGAGAAAAGGAGGCTGGTGAACCATAGCGGGGAGTCCCGTGTACCAAAAGAAAGAGTGACATTGGGATCCATCCTGAGGCATCAATGCAAAGTGGAGAGGTAGGGAGACCTGGAATTGAAGTAGGTGAATGGGAGTTAGTGTCTTGATATTCAACTCAAAAAAGAGCGTAGAAGTAGGAGCTTAGTTATTGAGTCAAATGTTGGGGCGAAAAGGCCAAACCAAGCATGAATAATAGTAGGAGAATATGGTAAGGTACTTATTTTAGACTTTAGCACGAACAAGTCTACACAGTACGAACAGGGATGAGACTCATGATGGCAGGACAGGGACCATACTCCTCTCCTGATTCTCTAAGCCCCCTGCTTTGGGAAGATAGATATGTCCTGGAAGTTATATGCAGCAACCAAGTGAGCATGGTCGGTGAGAGTTTGGAGTTGTGATTGCAGCCCACGGGGGAGAGCCTGTCAGATACTTCTAATAGTTCTGTATCAGACTGCGTAACGCTTGATACCAGGTTAATTGAATTTCTTCTTCTGACAATCCCTGTATCTTTGGTTGACTTCACTAGAGATGGTAGCCTTGACATTGCACCGAGAGAATCTCATATTTCAGGAGAAAATTTTCAGACTTTAGCTATCTCCACAGATACCAGCAGTAGGTCTTATTTTCAGTGACTAGGTTGGAAGTGTATTCCCTTTGGGCAGCAAGTGATAAACATGATGACCTGTGTATCAAGGTGAGATTAATGGCCCACATTTCAGTAGAAGCAGGTATGTCTGCAGCCAGAGGGTGCTGTGTGCTCTGCGCAGTGTCGAGGGTTTTCAGGTAAGTAGCTACCATTTTTGAGCCTTTCTTACATGCCAAGCAGGGCGCTAAGTGCTATAGGAATATACCTTCTATTTGTTTTCTGCTTAGGAGAACATGCTTGAGACAGAGCCTTACATATCTTCTCACAACCCTGCGAGTCACACAGTATGGTTCTGTGGTTTTCACATAAACAAGCTAGGGCTCAGAGTGCTTAAATAACTTGCAGAGAATATCAAATCAATTAGATGACAAAGTTAGACATTCAGCCCATGATCTTCCTTGATACTCGTAGTAATTGTCTTGAGAACAGAAGCTACATCGTTTTTCACCTTTATGAATCAAGTATCAAAAAACACTTGTGTTGTTGATAGAATGAGGATGAGCACGCTAAAGAATTGTTTTTGGAACCATTTGCTACCAGTGAGATTTTGCTTTCAAGGATTCCTCAGCCTCAGACACCTTTTGATGGGAGCACTGCGTTTCCAGTCAGGTCCGGAGCTTTTAGTTCTGTTTGTCTTGCTTTCTCTTGCAGTAGCCACCTTCCAGGAAACTGACTGGAGTCCCACTGGGACTTAGAGAGCTTGTGGCCTTGAGGTTTGAAATTCCCTGAGCAGACAGTGTGGGGATAGTTCTTAAAGGTAATTAACTCGGTTGACCTCCCTCTTCTCTCAAAGCCTCAAGAGCTTGGCTGGAGAAGCTGTGGAAAGTATGAAGCAAGGAATTGAATTCATCCTGCTCACCAGTCATCAGTCAGCAGACTGAAGTGCTTTCTGACAGAGTGGGCCGGCCTCCCTCTATGCAAAGAATAGCCTGGGGTCATGTGAGGAAGCCTGGTGTACCGATCTAGCCATTACCTCACTGTCCCTTGTGAGATCACGGGCCCTAGAAGGAGCACAGGAGCTGGCGGAAGGGCTGCAGCTCAGCCCACCTGCCCTGAGGTCAGGGAGCCAGGAGACAGTCTTGGGAGCTCTGACAGCAGTGTCACAAATCAGGAGACCCGGCTGCTTGGTGGGGAGACAGAAGGTCCAGCCTAGTGCCTGTGGCCTCCATGAGCCAGGAATGGTAGGCAGGCACGTTGCCCCTGGGGGTAAACACATATTTATTAATGTAGAGGCACTGATCTCATTGCTTTTTAAATAACATACTGTCTTGATAACTCATTAAGTCCTAGTCATTTGCAGCCGACTTCCCAGAAATCAGTAGAAAGAAGCTACCTTATAGTCTCTAATAAGAGCTTGACATTACAGAACACCTTCCCCGAAAGAACGTCAATGCTGTAATAGAATTCTTCCAACTCTCAGTTTACAGGTGGGACAATGGAAGCATCAATTAAGGAACTTGCCTGTGTCACAAAGTCTGGGGGAAAAAATGTAGAACCTGACTGGGAAATGTAGGGGAACTCAGTGCATTCTGCTCAGATTTGCTGTGAACCTAACACTGCTTTAAAACATAACATTCATTTATTTGTTTATTATTTATGTATTTATTTAACGGTAGAGCTTGCACCTAGCCGCTCCGAATTCTTCCTACACAGACCCTTCCTTGCTTGCGTTATTGAAGGTGCCCGGTCCTAGGATATTCATAATTTACAAGCAGTTGCTAATTCCACCGCCCCTGCTAACAGTCCTAATTGATTTTCATTTGTTTTTAAAGGAATGTAGTAACTTTTTTTTCAACAGTAACTAGAAAGACCCAAGGTAGCGTTCTGCCGTCTGGTACTATGCCGAGGTTGTAGGAGTGAGGTGTGGAGAATGTAATTTTTAAAAGTACTTGCATCATGTGCTTTTTCCCGATACTTTCTCCGTTGCATCATATTGTTTTCCTCAAAGTAAAGAATGATCTCCAATTCAGTTCCAATTTCTCAATCCAGATTGTTACATACTGTTTTGAATTAAAATGTAGCATATGTACCAACTTTTCCTTTTTTCTCTCTTACTTCACTGACTGCTCCTTCCCAGTCTCCTTGTCTAGATCCTGCTCATCCCCTAGACTTCTAAGTCGTGGAGCGCCCCAGTCTTACTCCTTGATCCTCTTCCCCTCTCCAACCAAACCCACTACATCGGTGATCCCATCCAGTCTCAGGTCTTTAAGTGCCATTCCAAACACATGCTTTCCTTCCCGACTTCTCATTGAAACTCCAGACTTGCCCAGTTGACAACTCCAACTCAGTGTATCAGAAACCCCAGATCACCGAGACCGGTTCCACTTACAGCTCCCCTGTATCTGTGATGGCAACTCTACTTTTCAGTGTTTGGTTATACCGGACTCCTGTCTTTCTCCCTCATTCCCCATCCCATCAGCCAGGAAATCCTGTTGGCTCCGCCATCAATGTATGTCCGTAACCCAACCACTTCCTACCACTGCCATTGCTACCACCATGGTCCGAGCCACCATTTTTCCAACCTGGATTTTTACACTATCATCCTGATTCTTACCCCTTAAGTATATTTTCAACATGGCAGTCAGAGTTATTATTTTAAAATATTACATTAGATTATCTTACTTCTCTGTTTAAAAACCTCCAGTGCCTTCCCACTTTTCTTAGACTAAAAGCCAAGCCCGTACAGTGGCCTCAAGTCTTCACATAATGCAACCCTCCTTGTATCCTATTGCTCTCTTCTCTCTCTAAGCTCATTTTCTACTATATTTTCTTCCTTGTTGACTCTGTTCCAGCTATGATCCAACCGTCCTGATTTCTTGTCTTGTCTTGCCAATACACTTCTAGCTCAGGGCCTTTGCATGAGCTGGTTTCTTCAGTCTGCAATGGCCTTCCTTTAGATATCTGTCCAGTCATCACTCACCTCCTTCCATTGCTTCTCAGTTCTCAGAATGGCCAACTTTCCTTCCCACACTAAATTACTAGAAATGATGGGAGAGATCCCTTTTAAATTAATAAAAAGTATACATGGTTTTTATCGAAAACAGTGAGAACTCTAAGCAGAATGGAAATAGTGAGCACTTCCCAAAAGATAGAAAACAATGGGATTAGATTAGAGCAGGAAGTCACAGCTGCAGATGTGAGCAAATGCAAATTGAGAGCATTGCCGCAGAAGGTGGAACTGACAAAAACCCAAAGGATGTAAGAAGGCGACCTGTGAGCTGTGCAGACATGTAAAGAAAGAGTATTCCAGAAAGAAGAAGAAGTTGATGCAAGCACCCTGCGGTGGAAGTGCGTGGTAGGAATATTCAGAGGCCCCGCAGCCAGAGGAAGGGAAAACACAAACCAGAGGAAGGTCCCCATGTATTGCCAAAGCTCTGCCTCAGTCTTCTTAGAGAGCATGTGGGCCCATATCTTTGGGGCCTAGGCTCCAGCAAGACAGGTGTCAAAGAGAATAAAGAACCAAAAAGAGAGTCCACAGCATTTAGTAAGGTCATTGGGAACCATGGTGTAGAAAGATGGTTAGAGAAAAAGCTAAATTTTAAGAGTCACCAGAAAAAACTGCAAGTTCGGGATCATGGTCAGTGGGTTCAAAGTTACGCTCTACACTGCTGGTCAACAAACCACCAAACCACCAAACAAACAAACAAAAAATAAAACAAAAACTACTGGTCCAATAGGCTTGGAGGTCCAGGAAAAGTGATCTGGTATCTGAGGTTTGAATAAAGTCAGTTCTAGATAGAAAGGGTGATGCAAGCAGCCCTCTAGAGCGCTTCTGTTCCTGTTCATAGGGAAATGTCTGCCAAGCAGGAAGGGACTCCTTGTGGAAGGAGGGAAGGGTGAGCAAATAGAGAGGAGAGAGGGCCCAGTGTTTTGGAGGGGTGTAAGGAGGTGGGAGGTGAGAAGGGAGGAGGGTACAATGGAGAGACCTCTTTTTTTTTTTTTTTTTTAAGATCTTTATTTATTTATTTATATTTGACAGAGAGAAACACATCGAGAGAGGGAACACAAGCAGGGGGAGTGAGAGAGGGAGAGCAGGCTTCCCGCCGAGCAGGGAGCCCGATGTGGGGCTCGATCCCGGGTCTCCAGGACCATGACCTGAGCCGAAGGCAGTCGCCCAACCAACTGAGCCACCCAGGCGCCCCAGGAGAGACCTCTTAAGAAGTGCTTTCTCCTCTCACATCCCTGCCTCCCCGCCCTCCGCCCCCCCGGGAGCTAGCAAGGTATCGCTCTCCCACACACTCATTCCAGTTCTGTGATGAGGACACAGCACCTAGGAAGACAAAAGAAACTCTTTTTTTTGTAAACTCTTTTTTGTTTACTTGCTTTAGTTGTATTTACTTGTAACAGGAAGAGGTGATGTTATTAGGTATTCTGCATGAAGTCAGCCCACATATCATCTGTCCTGAGTAAATATCAGGCAGCAAAGTCAGTCCGTGATGCTTTCCAACAGGGTGTCTTAATTACTTGTATTTTAATATGACTTTAAATGCCTTGAAAATATGTGACATGGCCCACTTAATCAAATAACACCACTTTTATAAATAGTTATAAATGATAATGTATTGCAAGAAGTCTAATATGGGGGAAATTAGGTAGCATCAACAATCAATTCCCAAACACGTAACAGAGAAGTATGTATAAAATACTTTGACCACAAAAAAAATCTGAAGCTGCCATGAAAGTAGAACCTACCTATGTCCCTGTTTCGTAATACTCTCCCACCCACAACCTTTCTGTTAATAAAGACCTGGCGACCTGCCCTTAGCTGCGTGGCTTTCACAGACACTCTTGGAAAATGTCATGAAGGACCTTTGCTGCCCAGTAAGTACGTGGGACGAGAGGAGACAGATGATGTGTGGGCCGTTGGTAATGTTGATCACCTTCTCAACTCCTGGCCGCGGATTCACTGCCTCTTCTCCCTTTCTTCCCTCTTTCCTCTTTCTTTCTGTCTTTCTATCTTTTTCTTTCTTTCTTTCTTTCTTTCTTTCTTTCTTTCTTTCTTTCT
>PITA01000264.1:226444-315905 GCA_004023965.1 Spilogale gracilis | reverse complement strand
TCTGATGATTTGGGTTTGAAAAGTGGCTCCTTTATTTTTTGACAAGTGAATCTGACCTTCTTAACTGCTCTATTCCTTAGTTTTCTCACCTATAAAATAAAGGTTAATGTAACACCTAGCTTTTAGGTATTATATAAACTGTAAGTGAAATGCTTAGAATTGTACCTGGAAATAGTACAAATTACCAATATTATTAGCTATCTTTCTTAGATAAGGCAATTGAGTCTGGAGGGAAAGAAGTTTTAACTGCAATGAAGCTTCTGCTAATTTCCAAAATAACCATGCATATTTATTCTCCCATTAAGAAATAGTGACTATTAAAAAAGAAGGAAATAGTGACTATTTCTCTCCAGATAGCCATCGATTTTGCAAAATGTTGGCATATCTTTCTATTCAGCCATTCTCAACAAAAAGCTAAAACGATAGGCTATTGTGGTCATCTTGACAATGAACTTCCAGAGGGAACACAACATATATAATGCATATATTTATTCATTCATTTGTTCCTTCGCTCATTCCAGGAACATGCACTGAGACCTGCAAGTGGGTTGCTCCCATAAATTGAATGTCGATTAAAGTTCACACTTAAATCCATTTTACTACAAGCAACGAGGTAAACCCTAATCTGATTTAGGGTTTTGATTTCTGCATTTGGGTACATTTATAAAAGCTAATGGCTCAAAAAGCAATACTATCCTGAATTGTTTGTGCCCTGCTTTGCCAGGTTACCTGGACCTTTTCTACTGCTAGAAAATTTTTCTCCAGGAGTCTGTTGCATTATGTGAAACAGCTTCTCTAAACTTGTGTTTTCTTTGTTTGTTTGTTTGTTTGTTTGTTTTTTTCCCAAACTCCTCAATTCCACCCCTACACCTCTTCTTGCCAGTAGCCTAGAGGGATGTTAAGAAATTTAAGTTTATTGGGTGCCTGGGTGGCTCAGTGGGTTAAAGTCTCTGCCTTCAGCTCAGGTCATGATCTCGGGGTTCTGGGATTGAGGCCCACAATCAGTTCTCTGCTCAGCAAGGAGCCTGCTTCCTCCTCTCTGCCTTCCTCTCTGTCTACTTGTGATCTCTCTGTCAAATAAAAAAATAAAAAAAAAGAAATTTAAGTTTATTTACAACAAACTGTTTCCCATCCTTCACAAAAGTGGGCTTCTGTGAATTCATTTCTCCCCTGTTCTTTCCCTCAGAGAAGCATATATCCCTCTTTGCAATGGCTAATCCTTTCCCCTAAATCCTTTGGTTCTGTTCAAGTTCTGTGCTTTATCAATTCCTGTTGTTCTCTACTTTTCACCTGGCTCCTTTTGTGGCAGAATCAAAGCAGCCTCTTCCCCAAGATGCTGGCCACTAACCCCCAATGTTATTAGTGTGTCAGCAGGAGTTCCAACATAATTATGTCTTTTCCACCAAAAGATCTAACATCTGAAAGTAAAAGAAATCAGAATTATTTTCAAAACTGAGTCAGCTCAGAATTCCACTGCACATTGTGAGTAAGTACTTTAGCCTAGTCTGTCATAATTAGATTTGGTTGCATGTAGATTTAGTACAGTATGAGTAAAATAAAATGTTTGGGCTGCAAAATAATCTCAAAAAAAAATCGCACAGTATTTTAAGAAAGGTAGCCATGGAAAATCAGGACTAGCTTATAATGAAGTTTATGTTAATATATTTACTATGTAACTTTTCTGGGATTTACACATGCTGGACATTTATGTAAAGAAACCATTTCTGTCCTTTAATATTTACCTTCAAAAGACACTATCCCCTTATCAAGAGGACAGTGAACCATCATGGAGGATGTACAGAAAATGCGGTTGTATTATAAGCTTATGCTGTAATCTTTCAATACTTTAGGTAGGAAAAGAACAGGTATTAGATTATCCCAACACTTCAGGCTAGAAAAAAAAAATTGGTGCAGAGATGCTGAAGTTACCTGCTTTTAAATATTTATGTAATAAAAGCTCAAGGGAACACTAGATGATTCATTAAGATTTATTTGTTTCACTTAAGTTGTGATGATTACATTTCTGAGTCTCTGAACAGCAACTACAGATCAATATTTCTCTCTTTATATTTCATTACTCACTGATAATTTTATTTTCTGCTGCTTTGGAATTCATCTCATAAAATGCTATATGTCCTCACATTGTGTTGTGTTCCTGTTACCTGATCCTTCATGACATAGAAAAATAAAGGCTCATAGGAAGAAATAATCTGCTCTTTCTTTAGGACCATTTAAAGAACAAATGATCATGTTTTCATAAAACCGTATCCAGAAAAATTTGCTCTTAAATTACAAAATCCTTTATAATACAAAAATATAGAAAATAACTCATGATTTCTAAAATGTTTATTTACAATAAAGAAATTTGAAATTCAGCTAAAAGAATGTTTTATATTTAAAAAATGTTTTTGGGGGTGCCTGGGTGGCTCAGTCTGTTGAGGGCCCTTCTCTTGGTTTTGACTCAGGTCATGATCACAGGGTACTGAGATCCAGCTCTCTGCTCAGTGGGAAGTCAGCTTGAGATCCTCTCTCTCTGTTTCCCTCTGATCCTCCCCTGCTCTCTGTCTAAAATAAAAATTTGTTTGACAGACAGAGAGAGCAAGAGGGGGAACAGAAACAGGAGAAGTGGGAGGGCAGATAGCAGGCAGGGAGCTCAATGCAGGGCTGGATCCTAGGACACTGAGACCGTGACCTGAGCGAAGGCAGACAGCCGACTGAGCCAACCAGGCGCCCTTAAAATAAACAAATAAATATTTAAAAACCTTTTTGTATAGGTCTATATAAAAATATATGTAAAAAATCTAACAGCTTTTTTCCATGCCCAGGTATGAAGAAGTCACCAGAGCTGACCTGGCTCCAGGACTGGGCAGTATGGAGCCCCCTAAATGCCCACAGACCTCTCCTACTGATAGTTGAAGCACTGGAACCAGTAGCCTGCATCCACAGTGCCTTCAAGGGCATATCCCTGCACTCCTTAATCCACTGTAATTTGGCTTCTGACCAAAACATTTACAGAAGCTTTTCTCTAAGACCAATAATTGCTTCCATATTGCCAGATCCAATGAGTACTGTTTGGTTATAATTTCATTTGACTCTCAGCATCATTGACACCCTTCTCTGCCTCCCTTTTGAAACTCTCAGCTTTTGAGGTTTTCCTCCTGGTTTTCCTCTTTTGTTACTGTTCTTGATGCTGCTGTGGCTTCTTGGTCACTTTCTTGGCTCCTTTCTTTGATATGGTGCTCAGAATATCTGGACTCTGGAAAAACATTCTTAGATACCACTTGGGATTCCAGGTGGGAATAAAGGAAAGAACAAGTAAATGAATGAATAAATCATCCATTCATTGTTTGGAGTTCAGAGAACCAAGGAAGACCTTTAGCTCTAAAAATGACTCTCCCCCAAACTACTAAATAATGCCTGAAATACACTTTGTGGAAACAAAGCTTTGCAGGCTGATTTCACATGTAAAAAGAATCAGGGTCAGAAGGTTTGGGCACAGCTCTAGCATATACTGGTGTGTGAACCTGATCTGTTTCCTTAGCCTCCTTGAGTTTGTTTTGTCATTATTGTTGATAATAATAACAGTAATGACTTACAAAATTATGATAATCAATTGTGATATCATAATATATAAATTCTAATACTTGTTTAAGGGTATAATTGTTCCTGGGTAGTTAGGTAATATAGCAAGCACAATTCTTTCTAAAACACAAATAAAGTTTCTGTCTGCCAAGGCCTGGACCTTAAAGAAGGACACGACACAATCAATCAATTGCCATCCAAGTTGGGTAAACTACAGATTCTGTAAAACTATTCTGGGTCATTATCTGGGTATCCCCTGTCTGTTACTTATTTGATTTCACTCTTTCTCCAACACAGAGCCCTAGGGCTTGTGTTACTCAGCTTCATTCTAACACTCCTCTGAATCCCAGAACTCCCTAATGAGAATTCTCTACCTTGTCCTTGGTTTCTCAGATGAAAAATATTTTTTTTTCATGTCCACGCACATCAACTCTGATAGGGTAGAACAGAAGAATAAGGAGGAGGCATTCAAACGACTGGAATGGAAGGAAAGCCCAAATGATATGGCATGTGGAAGAAATGTAGAATTCACTATGTGCAGACGAAGTAAAGTCAGGAATGACAGTGTTGCCGAAATATGAAAAAGGTCAGGGCTCAGAGTTAGGTTCATGTTTACATTTTGAGTCTTCTCTTCTGTCTTCCTATGGAGCAGTCCTACTCTTGTCTCTTGAATTTTGAAACATTAAAGTGAATTCTGATAGATTGTGAAATGTAAAATCAGCCAAGAGTTCGGAAAAGAATCTGCCAGATAGAAAGGAAGTCATGTATAGCATAAAAAAAAGAGCACTGAGGATAAACTCTCCCTGCCTTAGAATTTAGCTTAAGGCCCCTTCTAATTAAAAGATTTTCTTTGATCTCTCTAATACACTTACACACATGTCTCTGCACTAAATTATTTTTAGGAGAAGTGAAGCAAATCTTAGCTCTTTCCAGATCGATGTTATCACATAGAAACCACTATTAGGAAAGATAGTTTGGTGATCTTAAAACTTCCATCGAGGGATGCCTGGGTGGCTCAGCCATTAAGTGGCTGCCTTTGGCTCAGGTCATGATCCTAGAGTCCTGGAATCGAGCCCATCATGGGGCTCCCTGCTCAGCGGGAAGGCTGCTTCTCCCTCTTCCACTCCTCCTGGTTGTGTTTCCTCTCTCACTGTATCTCTCTCTGTCAAATAAATAAATAAAATCTTTAAAAAAACTTCCATAGAACTTTTAAATAATTTCTTGACTAATTACATAGTTATGATTCTGTCCTCAGCAAATATAGGAATCCCTTCAGGGTACCTAATAAAATTATAAAATATATCTGTTAGTAAATGACTAGCATAAGATGGTAGTATAATTTTTAATGAGGAATTAAGCCATGTAGAAACTTTATCATTAGAAAGGACACCTACTAAAAATCAAGGCTTAACTGTAAAGACATATAGCCTGAAGACTATAATGAAACAAAAAATATGTGACTAATTTTTCCTTAGAGCAATTTAAGTTAAAAAAAGTTACATGACATGTACAGACAATGGGATTTATACCCACAATGCAACAAACTTGAAAAATAAAATCTTTTATCAATGTTTCTGAAGTCAGTAAGGTGCCTTTCCTAACAGTACATCACTCTGTTACCAAATGTAACCATGTCTTGAATTTGTTTTTCATTCCTCTGAATTTAATATTTAAATATGTACCCATAGTAATATATGGTATTATTTCCCTGTTTATAAGCTGTATATAAATGTTTTATACTGTGTGTATTTTTTAAATACTTTTTATTTATTTATTTTTGCAAGAGAGAGAGAAAGCTAGCACACAAGCGGGGGATGGGAGGTGGGGAAGAGGCCGAGAGAGAAGCAGACTCACCACTGAACAGGAAGCCCAACGCAGGACTCGATGAGGGACTGTCAATGGGAAACTTGATTTCAGGACTCTAATATCATGACATGAGACAAACCTACTGAGCCATCCAGGTGCCCCTATCCTATGTGTATTTTTGACAACTATTTTTCACTCAACATTATGTGGGAGACATTGATACATGTAGACACATTAACTCTAGTTCATTTATGTTCTTTATTGTATAGCTCAACTGTATGCATATGTGCATTTACTCAATCATCAGAAATTCATTGAGTATTTACAATGCACTGTTTTAGGTGCTGGGGATAAAGCACCTAGCTTTAAACCTCACATTGTATTTAGAAGAATCAGTAACAATAGGGCGGCTAACATACCATAAGAAAAAAAATAAATTATGCATCTGAATGAAATCATGAAAAAAAAGAATCAGTAACAAATAGAATGAACAAGGAAATACATAGTATCTTAGCCAGTGGTAGCTATATAAAGAAAAACAAGGCCAGAGAGGAGAAAGAAATGGCAGGAAAATGCAGTGCAATTTTAAATAAGAACACAAGGTGGTTCAATTAGATAGGAACAGTTGAGTAAAGACCAGAAGGAGGTGAGGAAGCAAGTCATGTACAATTTTATAGGAAGAATGTTATAGGCAGAAGCAGCAAGAATCATAAAGTCCTGAGGTAGGAGCATAGCAGGTGTCTTCAAATAGCAGTAAAAACGCTTGGTGGCTGGATGAATATTGGGACAATAATTGGTAACTAGTTCATTTATCTCTGCTTTAATCTTTATTATTTCCTTCCTCTGCTTGTTTTGAGTTTAGCTTGCTCTTTATTTAGTTTCTTAATATGGAAGTTTAGGTTATCAGTTTACTTCTCTAAATTTCTCTAAATTTCCTTTAGCACTGCATTTATTATATCCTATAAATTTTGATATGCTGTTTTCTTGTTTTCATTCAACTACAATAATTTATTCATCTCTCTTGTGATTTATTTTTTACTCATTGCTATTCAGAAGCCCATTGTTTAATTTCCACTTATCTCTAACTTTCCTGGATTTTGTTGTTACTGATTTCTTTGTAATTGCATTTCCTTATGAACAAAAATTTTATTTTGTTTGTTTTCAATCTCCATAGACTTAGTGAAACTTTTTCACTGGGCTGCCATATAGTCTATCCTGAAGTTATTTCATGTGTTTTTAAGAAGAATGTGTATTCTGCTATGGTTGAATGGAATATTCTGTATCTGTTCAGTTCCTTGGTTTGTATTTTATTTATACTTTTTCTTAAATATTTTTCTTTTTAGGATTTTCTATTCATTTATTTGAGAGAGAGAGCATGAGTGGTGGGGAGGGGCAGGGGGAGAGGAAGAAGCAGGCTCCCCACTGAACAGGGAGCTGGACATGGGGCTCGATCCCAGGACCCCAGGATCATGATCTGAGCCAAAGGCAGATGTTTAACCAATGAGCCACCTTGGCGCCTCAGTCTCCTTGATTTATAGTATCACTTAAATCCTCTATTTTGTGGTTAATCTTCTATCTAGATGTTTTGTCCATTATTGAAAATATTGAAGTTTCCAACTATTTTTGTTGTGTTACCTATTTCTTACTTCAAATCTGCCAGTTTTTACTTCACACCATCTCTTCCTTTCCGTTAGAGTTTTAATTCACTTAATTACTGGTGTGAGAATTTGTCTGGCACTTTACTAGCTTCTATATCTCTTAATTAGTAACTTATTACTGTTAAAACAAATTGCCACAAGCTTTGGTGGCTTGAGATAATGCAACTTATTATCTTACAGTCTATGTGTCAGAAATATGGAATGGGTCCCTCTGGGCTAACGTCAAGGTATTGGCAGGGCTGCATTCTTTCTGGGGCTCTAGAGAAGAATACATTCCTCACCTTGTCCATCTTCTAGAAGCTGTTCACAATTTTTGGCTCACAGCCTCTGTCTATCTTCATAGCCAGTAATAGGTACCTGAATCCTTTTCACATCGAATCACCCTTACTCCTTCTACTGTCATCGTATATGCTTTCTTGATTCTTCTGCCTCTTTCTTCCACATTTTAATCACTCCTGTAATTGTATTTGGCCCACTCAACAGAATGATTTATTTTAGGTCAGGTGATTACCAACTTAATTCCACTTGCAATAATAATTTCTCCATACTTTATGTTATGTAACATATTCAAAGACTGCAGGCACTGAGACATGGACATCTTTAGGGGGATATTGTTCTGCCTGCCTCATTATCTAAAACCTTTTCTTCCTCTATTCCTTCACTATTTTATCTTTTGTATTTAGTAGATTAAATATTCACTAATAGACCATTTTAATCTCCTTATAGTTCTTTTTATTATATTTTAAAGTTTATTTTCTTAGTGTTTGCCCTGTAGATTGCAATGAACATTTTAATTTATAGCAGTATGTTTCAGATTAATACCAAATAAATCCCCATAGTATATACAAACTCTGCTCCTATGTAGCTCAGTTTTCTTCCACTATCTTCCTGCTATTATTGTCATAAAAATTATACCTTATACATTATAAGCACATCAACAGTTTTATAACTATTGTTTTATACAACTGTCTTTTAAATGAGTTGGAGAAGAAGAGATATACAAACAAACATGCATGCTTACTGTCATTTATATTTTCCTATATGGTTGCTTTCCCCTTCATTACTTTATGTGGATTTGATTTACTGTCTTGTGTTCTTTCATTTTAGCCTGCATGGTTTCCTCTAGCATTTCCTGTAGGGCAGGTTTTTTAGCGACAAAATCTCCATTTGGTTTGTCTGTGTATTCTTGATTTCACTTTCAGTATGGAAGGCTTGCTAGACTTGGAATGCAACATACAGCCATGCCCTGTGCTCGTGCTTCTCAAAGTGAAAACCCCTCACCACCAGCGTAGAGCTTGTTAAGGATGCAGGCTCCTGGGCTCCCCTGTTGAATGTGAGGTGACAGGCATCCCAGCCTGTCTCCCCGGCTTGTGCTGAAGCCTTCCAACAGTTGAGGCCCTACCAGTCTGTCTTCATGTCAGTTCAGTTCTTTCTCATTCAGTTCCACTGCCCTTTGGGGGCCTCTCCGTGCAGGTCAGGCTTCTGGCTGGGTCTTACACGCCACACAGTCCCCCACAAGACTTTCCCCCAAGCTTTTTACATTTTATGCATTTTGCTCCAGTCTGTATATTGCTATTTTCTTAATGGTATTCTTCAAAGAACAAAAATTTTAATATTAATGTAGTCTAAGTCATTTGCTTAATTTTCTTTTATGATTCTGGCTTCTTCTTTTTTTTTTTTAATCTAAGAAAACATTGGCTACTCCAAGTTTGCAAGGATTTTCTCAAGTTTCTTTCTGAAATTTTTTTGTTTTTGATTTTAAACTTAAGCCTATAACCTAGTCCACATTAATCTTTGTGCATGGTATGAGGTAAGAACTGGTTTCATCTTCTCTATATAGATACCTCTTTTTTGTAATACAAGAAAAAAAATGACCTCTAAGATATATGTAGCATCACTCTAAATTAGAAGAAATTTCTGCTTCTTTCATATCATTACATTTATTAAACAGATTCTTTCCTTGTTTAACTATGTTTATTTCACCCTGGAGAGTACCATATTTGATATGACAAATGTCCTTTATCTCTTTGATCAAATTATAGCCTCCTGTTACCTCTGAGATAGCTGTCATTACCTTTTAGAGATTACGATACTGACCATGTGTTCACATTTGTAGAACTTTATAATAAACTTCTGTGACCAGTGGTTACAATTCATAATATATAACTATGATCTTAATTGTGTGTTTAGAACCTATTAGTATAAAAGTACTTTGGGTTATACCTGATGTCAGCCCAGCCCTAATTTAGATGATTATAAGTGCCCTCCACTCCACAAAATGTGTAAATGTCAAAAATGAAGAAAACATATATGGAAGTGGGTAGCACTTTTATTTATCTCTACCTTCTCTTCCCCCTCTCCAGCCCAAAGAAAAAAGGAAAACAAACAAACAAACAAACATTCTACTTTTTCTGAATTTCTGTCATGCCCACATGAATTATACAGGACTAAAATGCCTGTTTGTGAACCACGGTTGGCCACACTCCCCAAGTTCCTTAACGTCTATCATAGTTAATAGCTGAGCACACTGCCCTGACCCTGGTCTCCCCTCCAGGCTGTGCAAAATATGTCTAATTTCAGAAACAAACCTCTGATTCTGACAAAGCATAACAATGATTTTCTAAAATTAAACTAATAGTATGTGAAAGAAATTCAGCTGGTCAGAATATATGAAGATAAACTTTGTTAGGTGTAATATGCTTGCGATAAAGTAACTTGGCAAATAAAAAAATATATGTGGTATAAATTTACAAACCAAATAAGCAACCACTGAGTTCAATAATGTTTCTCAGCTATTAAAATCTAACTAAATAAATGGAAGGGAATGAATAGATGAAGGGAAGAAAAATCAAAGGCAGTTGGAATAAGGGCTGGTAAAGACAGGGCACTGAAGACTTCTTTCCTTTTTAATCTGGAGGTAGAGAAGCATTGAAGCAAAAATATGATCATGAATCCTAGAAAATAAACTTGAAGATTGACATCTAAACCCAAGGCACAGATGAGTTCCTCAGGCAAGAAATGGAATTGTCTGAAGTCAAAGCTGAGGAGGTGAAGATTGTTGCAGAAGGGCTAAGAGTAGGCTGGTCATCTTCCTTGATATACTCTTCCCTCTGGCCAAAAAAAAATGACTGAAAGGGAAAAACATTCTCTATATCTAAAAGAAAGGTATTCTTGTAATAGTCTACTTTCATTCTTCTATCCTGGGATGTTCTTTCATTCGCCAAACACAATAGTTCTCCCTGTTGCAACCCTTACACTGACATTGGAATTACCTGGTCAAAATGTTCCTATAAGTGATTCTTTGAAGTCAAACCAAGACCAAGCGAAACTAAAATTTTAGCTTTTATTTTCAGGTCCTATATTATCTATACCCGTTCTATTTTAATAACCATGATGGCACTTACTTGTAATGCTACATAGAATCTCACTGAGGTAATAGGTTGCTTTTAACTGTATCACTCTGAGGAGGAGAGTGAGAGCCCTGCTTCCTCATGATGCTTCCAGAAGTTAAAAGAACAGGGTAAAAAAGATTCACTTATGAATTTGCAACTTCACGTTTCTCCTATAACTCTTACAACTCTTACTTGGATGTGATTCAAATTTTTTAAAATGCTAAAAAACAAAACTGAACTGAGTAATTTTTAAGATTTTATTGGTTTTATTCAATGATTCATGAATCAGGTAATATCCCATCTAGTAGACAGAAATGAGTTCCAAGGAACTGCATTAAATGAAAGACTTTGATAGGCAAAGGGAGCAGGAACAAAGAAGTTGTATTGGGCAAAAATTGGTTATTGCAGGGTTATTTTTCTTTAGAGATAGTAGGGACACACTGGGTAGTGATCAGTATTAACTAATCAGTGATCAGGGCATTCTTGTTCGACTGGCCTAAGATTCCGGAGACGAGAAGCTCTGTCTTCGTGTAATGATTTGGAGCTTAGAATAAGCAACTTGATTTAGGGCTATTGTCTTGTTTTTAACAAATGCACAAAATTATGTACACAGCTGCAATTTCTTTTGTAATCCAGAAATTAGCTGGAGCCCTCTGGTCTCTTTCAATGCCAGATATCTTCAGATCTCCTTTAGCACTTCAAAGCCCTGCGAGTATTTTCCACAAAACCTAGGAGCTGGCCCTCTCCTCTGCCAGGCTTGATTCATGTATAATGCTCTATTTTGTGAATATCAGACCAGACATAAGTCACATTTTTCCATAAGAAATAAATGCACACTAGGCCTTTTGTGAGACTAATATTTCTTACTGAAGATGTGCGACAGGAATGGGTTATCTTTGAGTGCATGACTTTCATTCTCTCATTAAGTCTCTGTCCCCTTTGGCCTTTTCTTGCCGGCTCCTATCCCACTCAGATTGGCCATTGCTTCTTTGGTGGCTACAGATTTTTCCCTCTACTTAGCTTTCTCCAGTTTCTACACCTCAAATTTGCATGACTGAAGAAATCAATGATTTCTGCCTACAGAACCCACACCACCAAAAAGTCTTTTGTGTTATACTTGGTGAAAGCATTTCAACAAGACCCTCAGACACAAAAGCATATTCAGTAGAGTTCTGAAAATATGAGAATTAGTAAATAAGTAAATAATTAAATATGAGAACTATTGGTCTCAGGATTCTGGCAGTTCTTTGATTAAGTCATATGAAGAATAATGAAACGCAGAGATATTTACAAGATTATCCATATGTTAAAGCTACTATATTCTGATACTTTTTTAATTGAGGTAAAATTTACATATACCATTATATTAGTTTCAGATGTACAGCATAATGATTTGATATTTGTATTACAAGATGATGACCACATTATTTAATTAATATGCATCACCATACATAGTCATAAAATTTTTTCTGTTAATGAGAAATTTTAAGATCTACTCTCTTATCTACTTTCAATATGCAATACTGTATTAACTATGGTCTGTATTACCGTAATACCTGTATTACGTAACTGTAGCATGCTGTATATTATATCCCTATGACTTCTTTTACAACTGGAAATCTGTTCCCCTTTTTTAAATTTTATTTATTTATTTGACTGACAGAAGCAAAGCTAGAGAGGAAACACAAGCAGGGGGAGTGAGAGAGGGAGAAACAGGCCTCCCATCAAGCAGGGAGCCTGATGCGGGGCTCGATCCTGGGACCCTGGGATCATGACCTGAACCGAAGGCAGACGCTTAATGACTGAGCCACCCAGGCGCCCCGGAAATTTGACCCATTTTGCTCCCCCCACCCCCACCCCTTGCTTCTGGCAACTGCCATTCTTTTTTCTGTATCTATGAGCTTGATTTGGTGGGATTTTTTGTTTGTTTGGGGTTTGTTTTGTGTTTGTTTTTAGATTTTACATATAAGTGAGATCATACTGTGTTTCTCATTCTCTGTGTGATTTATTTCACATAGCATAATGCCCTCAAGGTCCATCCATGCCATCACAAATGGCAAGATTTTGGGTTTTTTCTGTGGTTGAATAAGCCATTATATATACTACATTTTTTTTCTTCCATTTGTCCATTTGGTGGACACATAACTATTTCCGTGTCTTGGCTATTTTGAATATTGCTGCCATGAACATGTGGGTGATTGTGTCTTTTTGAATTAATGTTTTCATTTTCTTTGGATAAATACCCAGAAGAGAAATTGCTGGATAATAGGGTAGCTACATTCTTAGTTTTTGAGGAACCTCCACACTATTTTCCAGAGGCTTCACCAGTTTGCATTCCCACCCACAGTGTACAAAGGTTCCGTTTTCTCCACATCCTCGCCACAACTTGTTATTTCTTGTCTTTTGATAATAGCCATTCTAACAGATGTGAGGTGATATCTCATTGTGGTTTTGATTTGCATTTTCCTGATGATTAGTAATGTTGAACATCGTTTCATGTACCTTGGACATATTTATGTCTTCTTCGAAAATTTTCTATTCTGATCCTCTGTTCATTTTATACTTGGATTTTTGGTTCTTTTACTATTGAGTTGTATGAGTTCTTTTTTTAAAAAGAAAAGATTTTATTTAATTATTTGACAGAGAAATACAGTGAGAAAGGGAAAACAAGCAGAGGGAGTTAAAGAGAGAGAAGCAGGCTTCCCACCGAGCAAGGAGCCCTATGTGGGGTTGGATCCCAGGACTCTTGGATCATGACGTGAGCTGAAGGCAGACTCTGAGATCATGACCTGAGCTGAAGGCTGAGCCACCCAGGTGCCCCAAGTTGTATGAGTTCTTGTATATTTTAGATATTAACTACTTATCAAGATACATGATATGCAAATGTTTTCTCCCTTTTGGTAGATTACATTTTCATTTTTGTTGATGTTTTCCTTTATTGTGCAGAAGCTTTTTAGTTTGATGTAGTCCCACTTATCTATTTTTACTCTGCTCCCTCCTACACATTTTGGGGTCATTAACCAGCCTTTCTATCTTTCTCTAAGAATTCTACTCTCTCCTCCCATAAGAAGATGCAACAGACACTGGACATAAATTCCAAGTCAAAGTCTGGTTTATTGGTCTTTCCACTGCTCTTCTAACACCAGGTATAATTCTATCTAAATGTTCACTATTTTACATTGGAGCAGAACATTGGTAGTGCAAACAGAGTAAGATGTCTCGTGTCATATTGATAGCATAGAATCATCTTAGTTCTTGAACCAGGAATTCTAGTTCTTCTTGGTTGTCTCAAATCCTCTGTGTTTATAATGTACATCATGACTCATATGAAAGAATTCTCTTGCAATAAATGAATTTATATTAAAATCAATAAATGGGACCTACCTAAAATTATAGAAAATCTTCATGTTATAATAATCAAGCAACTCAAGAAAAGTGTCTGATCACTTAAAATTTGGAAAAATCCACTCCAGGTAACTCCAGTCCTCATGGTCAAGAATGTACCTGAGGTTTACCATGCTAAATTGAAAAATGGTCACTCAGACTTCTTCAGAATTTTTGATAACTTTGCCTGTACTTCACAGTCATAGGCTATTTTATCTTTGAAATAGCCCCTCAATATGTGTTGTGAAGACTATATCTTTTACGGTATCTACTCCTTTTTTGCATATCAAATCATTTTTTTCATAACCAGGTGATTTTTCTATCAAATTATTTTTTAATCTATCTTCCTATGTATGTGATTAAATTCTTGGCTTCTTCCAATAGAGTAGATTTTAGACACTGAAGTATATAACTCAATTGTGTGATTCACAACTGACCTCTGGGTTTTGTATGTCTCCAGTACAATTATTTAAACTACTTGACATTAAAATATGAAGCCATTCTGTCATTTTTGAGCAATTTCCTGAATAACTTCCAATTTCCAAGTTATTTGTACACAGGAAACTGCTGATTAACAAAGGTTGCACCCAATGAAGTCAGGGGCCTTTCACCTAATTACAAACATTTCTTATTACCTTCAGTTAAGACTACTGTGACCCTGGAACAACTTTTCATATTTGAAACCAAGCTGTGAAAAGATACTAATGGATATGAAAAGCATTTACCTGCCCAAGCAACTAAGAGTAGGAAGCCGCAGAGATCTATGCTGCAGAGATCTCTGAAGAGACATATTTTTGGAGTATTACCCATTTATTTATAACAAAACATCGAATAACATTTAAGAATATACATTGAGGTTAATAAGTAAATAATAATAATTATAAATGCCAGTTATGGAATGAGTAAGTTATGAGGATGAAAGATACAGCATAGGGAACAGGTAATGGTATTGTAATAGTGTTTCTGGTGACAGAATGTAGCTGTGCTTATGATGAGCATAGCGTCATTATGTTGCAACCTTGAAATTAATATAACAGTCTGTATCAACTATACTACAATAAAATTTTTTAAAATAAATACTAAATATTTAAAAATTATCTATAAAACTTTTGGCTCGAAACAGATGAAAATATAAAATTCCAAGTTCAGAAGACAGCATGCTAATAGATACATTTTTTTTCTTATGATGGAATACTATCCAACCTCAGTGATATTAATTCATGATAAAATACTAATTTATTATTGATCATTTTTGGGAGGCGGATCTAGTTCCATCTCGCTCCTTTGGATTTGTAATATGTATTTATAGTATGAACAATAATATCACTGCATGAGTTGTGTAGACTTTCTTTATTTATTTGTATTCTCCTTTTTTTGAGCTCATTTAAACTCTCAAGTGTGTATCCTGGATACATTAATTAGCATGTTATTCCTAGGGAATGACTTTTACTCAATAGCTACATGTCCTCTTCCAAGGTCACTTCTTAAGTTTTTTCAAATCTTTCGCTCTTTACTTGGTGTCTATTGCAAATAAAATCATCTTGCAAAGTGGGGACATCAGGTTAAATTCATTTAACATATTTCTAAATTCCTCTCCTTAGCCACCCTGTCAATTTTAATTGTAGTTTAGGGAGTAACCCCTGTCCCCAGCACCCCCTATTTTTCACTAGCATTTTTTAGTATTCAGCTTGCTGACATTCCCTTTTGAATTTTCTCTTATCTAACAAATATCTTGGGGTTGAAACAGTGCTGCCAAGACATATCGGAACCCTAAGCAAAAGGAAAAATATGTGTCCCTATCTATATTTATCAAAATATCCTTTCATATTGTAACCAAATGGAAAAGTCAATCATAGCTCTACAATTTAATGAAATTTGACTAAATAAATCCCTGTGTTGCCCAATCTATTTTTACAAAAATGTCAACCCTCAGACTCTCCGGCTCTGGGTTGAGTTTCTTTTCATTGAGCAATAATGTGGTATGTAAAACAACCTGAATTTATTTAAAATTTTGATATCTTGTTTATTGGATTGTTTACATTACTTTTTTATTCTTTAAAATACTGCATTAAAATATTCTTTATCTTGATTACTGAGATTTTTGGCTCCCTCTTAAATGTTGTGCCCAGATAAGTGTGTCACTGACCACACCCTAATCCTTGTCCTGAGGTTGACCTTTTCTTCAAAATTAACCTCTGAGGATTCAACATGATACATTCCTTTAATCTTTCCCTTTGAGGGAAAAAGAAAACATGTACTTCTTTTACTTTTTATTGGGTTCAGCTCTTTGACTATCCACACCCTTTGGAGAAGTTAGACCTGGGGAAGGAGGAGAAAGTCCACCTTCCTTGAGCTCATCATATGGTACATCAGCCAAATTACTCTTCTGTGGTTCCAACATTTTTCTCCCTTTCTGGCCTGTTCTCTGAGTCCGTTTAGCTACTCAGCCTCATCTAAACTGGTCACTGAATGTTGAGCTCCAGGATTCCATCCCAGACCTCTTCTCTCTCCCTCCTCATTACTATTACTCTCTAGACTTCTTGTACCTTTGCCTTCTCTTTGAGGACCTCCATTCTCCTCTCAGGAGCATTATGTCATCACCTGCTGCCTTCTCGGGCAGCCATGCCATTTCAAGTTTTCATACTTTGGGACTTTGAGAACAATGAAGCTTAAAAATTATAAATTTTTATATACCTTTAATTCAAATACCAACTTGCTTTCAAAGGGGCCCAGTCCATGCATCTCCTTTCCTAGTTCCTTAAAAAAAATTGAGGTGTTAGTGTCAATTTTATAACTCGGAGTCAGGAATTGGTTACCTAGTGACAAACTAGAGTGGAGGACAACTTCTGAGTGATTGTTTTTTAAATGTCATTTCCCCCTGAATCAAATAGGATTGTATCAGTCACAGTCAAAAAACAGACTTTCCCCTGACTCTGTAAGGAGAAAGACTGAGTCCTCATACATCATACTAGTCATGTAGACTCTAGACATTATTTATTATAAATATATTTATTATCCTTCCATCATTTTAATACACATATTATGTGTTATTTAACATTTTTAATTTTATATAATTTAGAAGCATTTTATTTTACAACATAATTGCTATAACGAATTATCACCCATAATTTTAAATATATTGTGCAATTAAAAAATATTCACAGCTCAGGAGGACATGTAAATACTTTTCGCTAATGTCTTTTTCTCCCAATATATTGTCTGTATTATTTACCAGCTGGACAAACCTGATAAGTGGCGGAAATTTCTGTTTTTTAGTTTCCCCACTACAATAATGAGGACATGATTAATATTCACCTCATGGACTATTGAGGGATCCAGGGAATCAACATGTGCCAAGTGCCCAGAACACTGCCTGTTGTACAGCAATTGCCCAACCCAGCAAGTGTTAAGCCCCGTCATTATCATTATTAATATGTATGGGGTTCTTTCTTGTCAAAGTTCACTTGTCTTTTCTTGTCTACATTGTTTCTCGTGTTGAATAAATTGTATCATTTTGAATTCAAAACAGAACTCAATTACTGTATTAATCTTTTTACTTTGTGAAATGAATTCATAAAAAGAGGTATCACAACTTACAAAGAAATTGTTTTTTCCTCCCTTACTCTTTTATTGAAGACTAGAATTTTCTGGGATAATTTGAGTCTCAAATATGATAAATTTGTACTGTTAGAGAAGTGAAATAAAGGGTACAGAGTTTAAGGTGTTATTTTTATTATAATGCATTTTTTTAGGTGGAAGCAATAAGGTCTACTGATTAAGTGATAATCAAAATGTTCATTTAAAAGAAGGGAGAAAAATTCTAGAGTTCTAGATATGTCTTTTCTGACTAGCAAAGACCATTTTATAGTTCTTAAAATTTGGAGGTTGGGCAAGATGATTTTTGCTTTAGGAAGTCTGGACAAGAATCAAAATCTTGGAACAACTATATTCAACAGAATATAGACTGAAGGGATCTTAGCAACTGCTTGGTTTTACACCTACATTGTGTTTGAGTACCAATGAGATCACACACAAGCACACAGTTGTTAGGGTCAAATTTGTGCTTAACAACTATGAGCCTCAACAGATCTAAAACCTGACTTCCATTATCAATTTTTAATTTCATCAACAGTGGCATTTTTTTTTAATTTTCCATCTAAAGGACTGGATATTCTGTTATACAATGCAAGTGACCTAGTGGAACACACCATTTTCAGTGGCATGCCGACATTCTGTATATTTATCTTTTCTTAATAGTTCCTTGAATACAACTTTCATTGTTAAAAGAATGAGTTCTTAAGTCTGAAATGGAAGAATAACTTTCATCCTTTTTCATTAAGAAACTTCCACATATAAAATAATTATTTTAAGGATTTCTCTCTATTATTTCCAGAAATCAAGGATACTTTTGTCATCATCATAACAAAGACAGCTGCTATTTATTAAAAGCTTCCTGCATGTCTATATGTATTATCTATTTCCATCCCTACCACAGTTCTGCAAATTACATATTGTTATGCTCATGTTACAGATAAGAAAACTGAAGCTCATAGAAATCACATGATATGCTCGAGAACACAATCAATAAACTGGACCCAAATCTTTCTAACTCAAAATTCCCATACTACTATGCCACAGTGCAAAAATTTTTCCTCAGAAGAGTTTTAAAAATATTTATTTATACTCACACCTATTTTAACTATTTCCTTCATTGTATGTATTTTGATCCACTAATGATTTTTAGTAAGATTATAGACCTCCATGCAGGAATTCATTCTGACATCCAAAAAATCAATAATTCCTTGTAATAATAAATTTTCTCTGTTCTAGATTGCAAGTAGATTATTGCTTGCCTTGTTAAATTAAAGTATTATTTTTCAGGGGCACCTGGGTAGCTCAGTTGTTAAGCATCTGCCTTTGGCTCAGGTCATGATCCCGGAGTCCCGGGATTAAGACCCACATTGGACTCCCTGCTCAGCAGGAAGCCTGCTTCTCCCTCTCTCACTCCCCCTGCTTGTGTTCTCTCTCTAGCTGTGTTTCTCTCTGTCAAATAAATAAATTAGATCTTTTTTTAAAATTTTTATTTATTTGACAGAGCAAGTGAGAGAGTGAGAGAGAGTGAGCAAGAGAGAGAATGAGTGAAGGGGAGGAGCACAGGCAGAGGGAGAAGCAAGCTCTCTACTGAGCAGGGATCCTGACATGGGGCTCAATCCTAGGACCCTGGGATCATGACCTGAGCTGAAAGCACTTAACCTGCTGAGCCATCCAGGCACCCCTATAAATAAAATCTTTAAAAAAAATAAAATATTATCTTTCAAAATAGATTCAGAGTGAAAATATATGGACATAGGTAACAGAAATGTATTTAGCTTAAGAATAGTATTTGTGAGGGCGCCTGGGTGGCTCAGTGGGTTAAAGCCTCTGCCTTCGGCTCAGGTCATGATCTCAGGGTCCTGGGATCGAGGCCTGCATTGGGCTCTCTGTTTGGCAGGAAGCCTGCTTCCTCCTCTCTCTCTACCTGCCTCTCTGCCTACTTGTGATCTCTCTCTGTCAAATAAATGAATAAAATCTTAAAAAAAAAAGAGTAGTATTTGTGAAATACAAAAATCTGGATGATAAGCTTCTCTAACATTTTCATGATTATTTACAGGAGTTTGTCAGAACAAGGTCCCAGGTAAAGAACTTGCTGGAGAGTGTTGTCTTCAAGCCTAAGATATACTACTCTCAGAAGAGAGTGAAGCTTTCCTTCAAAAATGCTCATCTCAGGGAAAGGAGGGAAAGGGGCTTACTACCTGGTCTCTGGACCTTGTAGGTTGTGTAATGGAGAGAAAGATGTTTAGTTTGCATCTGAGGATTATGAGAGAAGCACTTGCTTGAAGAACTCACAAGAGCATGGCAAGGAGGACATGTGCTGAGGAAGAAGTTGGAGGCAACCCCATCATCCTATTCCAGTTCTTCAATGCTGTCAGGAATGTGGAAGAAAACAGCAAGGTTCCTGTATCTTTATGTGAAAAAACATGAATATAAGGTAGAGGGAATAACATGTGATCCTCTTCTAGGATATAAATGGACAGAGCAAGATGGAGGCCCACATGAGCATTCCTAGCCATTGGTGGTGCTACAGGGAGAAGTGGCTATGTCTCACTGAGAAGGTTCTAAAGATAACATCAAGAAAGCAATCCATGCCATTGGTAGGGAAGCCTCGAAGGTGTGAAGATCTCCAGTAGCAGAAGAGAACAGCTTGCATGAGAATGAGACCAGGTGTCTACGTGGAGCCAGAGTGGGACCAGAGTTGCCTCCTCACCACCAACACATGGAAAAGTTAGATAAACTAGTCCCCCCTTTCTCCACCCTGCTACAACCCCAGAAAAGCTAGACTGAGAAGAGAAAGAAGAAGAAGGTGTGTAACTAATAGAAGGACACGTAGCTCCACCCTTGGGGCCCCATCCACTCAGACCCTGGTGTGGGAGGAGGGGAGAAAAATCATACTTGTCTTTTCCTCACTCTGATTTCCTCCTTGAAAGGAAAAGATGATAGCTTTAAATATAGTTTGAGATTGATGCTGTAAATATAATCATGATGTGATTAGAAAGGGATATTAGAATTTTGTTAAGGGCAATGGCTGGAGAAAAACAAAAGTGTTCACGTCTATATCCCATGGAGCTACTGCCTTAGCAAACAGGTGCATTCACACGAGATGAGATTTAGCACAGTGTGAATTTTGCATCTTTTTTATTTTAATGCTTTCACATGGCAATTAGCACATAACTAGTGATTTAGTGCATGAAGAACACTATATATGAAATTTAGGAAATATTGATTGGGCAGATGCTATGCAATACTCACAATGCTAGGTAACAGAAGGCACAAAGGTGTATAAGATAAGGCATATCACTTTCTTCTCAAGCACTTTATGACATACAAAAGACATGAGTCAATTAAATATAAATTCTGTCATTATTCATAAGAAACAAATGTTTGAAAAATATTGCACTTGTGTAATGTTAGCAAAAATAAAATGTCATTTGTTAAACCCCATATTTTCTTCCAATAGTGCCTGTATATTCTCTTTGAGTTCATGTTTTCGTATAAGGTCCAATGATACATGTATACTTCTTACCATTAGTCACATATGGGAGTGAGCAAACTACCAATGAAAATAAATAAACAACATTTCACAAACTCTGCAAATGAAAAAGTTCTCCATCAAGAGCCAAAATGAAAAAGTCAAAGCCCCCTTGTTTATTGTTTCTATCATATGAAGCTCAGGCAAAAGCTAAGATTGCACTGACCAGTCCTTGTTGATGTGACTATTTGCCTTAGTTCCTTTTTGCTTTAGAAGACAAATGGCAGTCCCTTCTTCCTTGTTTTGAGCGCCTGGACAACCATTTTTCACATGCTTTTTAAGCTACTATGTTCTCTTCTTATCAGGCTAGTCTACTTTTCTTTAGCTGAAGCCAGAACTTGTCTATTTATGGGGGCAGAAATTCTTGACTTGGAAATGAGCAATGAGTTTTTGGATATGACCCCAAAAGCACAGGCAACAAAAGCAAAAGCAGACAAGTGAGACTACATAGAACTAAAAAGTTTTCGTGCCGCAAAGGAAATAATCAATAGAATGAAAAGGCAAGCCATGGGATGGGAGGAAACATTTGCACATAATATATCTGATAAGGGGTTAATTTTCAGAATATAACCACTCATTCTGAAATGCCACATATATACATGAACACCATAGAAAAGCCTAAAAAATGTTGAAATTATGGTGATCGATATATTTCTTTATATGTTACCTGATATAATCAACACTTAAACTAGGAAATCACATCTAAAGTAAAATCAAAGTATTCTTACATCCAGAGATATATATTTAATTTATTAGAGAACATTTTAAGCTGATGTCAAACATTATAATATAATTTTCTTGATGGGGGGAGTATAATATGCCAAAAAAAAAAACCACTTGAGAATGCTTAGGTAGCCTCTCAAATACATTAACTTAAGATAAAATTTCATCCTCAAACTGGAACACAGCAGTTAAGGTAGCGGGCCCTGGCCGATAATCAAGTAAGCCTTGCTAATTAAATTGTACTGAAGCAGATGACAATGCAGTTGATGATGTGCAGCATATTCTATGATTGTCACAAATTGCTGTTACTTATGAAACAGAGCAGTAGCTTTCCACTTGAATATTTTCCAGACCAAAAAGAACTGCTGGTGCATGCACAGATGCTTACAGATGTTTGGTGTTGTTTCTAAGTATTTTTAAACCAACATTTCAATACACACAGCAAGCTTTAGGGTTTTTTTTTTCTTCTGTGAATTGGCATTGTCAAGTACACAATCACAAGATTAAAGTCAGAAACCTGAAGAATTCTGTCTCTACCCGGTATAGATATGTGTGCATGTATATTTTGTATCACCATTTGTCTACTGTTGCCCCATATCTCAGTGTATCAGAATATGGGGCTAATATGGAGTCTTAACTCTCAAGAGATACTTATGCTTTAAACCAGTATCAAACAAACATCCTCATCACTCTAAAGGACTCACTGAATTTGGAATTCCTGCTTTAAGAGGACTCTTTTCAATACTAGAGGTATTCCAGTATCCTCTAGATAGCCATGTAGCTGTGATGTTGAATCTGAATTTCAAGCACTAGATGATAGTGAAACACGTTTGGCTGACTCGTAAGTCCCATTGGTTAGAACCTAGTCACAGAACACAGAAACTATAATTCTGATTGATCAGTCTGTGCCATGCTGGCAATATTCAATAGAAACAATGATTTATACATATTCTTCTCAAAACTGGTGTTAAGAGAGCAGAAAATCAGTCATGTGTAGTCATGGCTAAAGTGAAAAATGAATTCAGTCCTCAGATCTGCTATCACTCTTATCATCAACCCTAGACCACTTGAACAGTAGTCAATCAACTCATTAGGAAGAATTTATCTAATACGCCTGGTGTGGTAGACAGGTTAAGGGATTTTCCTGTGAAATAGGAGATCTGGGCTATAATTTATATGTTATTTTAGCTGATGATGGAATGTAAAGAATGGAAGTTCCAAAAAAAAATGATTGTTCCCCTATTTTATCCTGTTATATCACCATAGACCTCACCTCAAGACGCTTATCACAATTACAAATTTCACATTTTAAGTAATCATTTGATTAATGGCTGAAATCCCTCCACCAGACTGAAGTCCATGAGAACAAGAACACTGTTGGTGTGTTTTCTATACCCAGCATTTAGTACAGATCCAAGCACAGTGTATGCACAAACATTTTTCATGAATGAACAAATGTAAGTTTTCCAGACCTCAGTTTCTTTGTATGTTTATTAGAGAGAGAGAGTTGTGGACTGCTATTTCATGGTCTCTACCCTTCAGAAGCTTAGCAACTATCTGGAAACTGAAGACACATGTATGAAAACAGAGAGGAAAGAACAGTCAACAATCACATGTTCTCTTTGGGTTATTGGGTTCAGAAAATAAATAAATGTGTCTAAAATTCAGATAATGGAAAAGATTTAGGAAGAAATTTCTAGGTTAACAGTAGAGAAATCACAAAAGCAAAGACACAAGCAAAAATAAAGATGGGATGTGCAGGAGAATGTGCAGATATTTTCCATATCATCATGTTTATATGATTGAAATCTCAGTTTATTCTATTAATTTTTTGTGCAATGGAATTAAATGAGGGAGTAAATGTCATAACTCAGATCTTTGTTGCTGTTTTCATCAGAATTATTTAATTGTATTTGCTGGATCCTGGAAGTTCAGATTACAAACATCACAGCCTAAATCTTGGGGAGATCAAATGACAATACAACACTCCCTGAAGAAAAAATGGCCATCCCCATCATGCTGTGTGGAGGAAGGTTGTAATAACAGAGACGTATGCCTTCTTTCAAAGATAAAGGACAAAACTTCAAGTGCTTTCAACCTGAAAAGCAGGTAGATAGTAACAGTTTATAATAGTCTCTGAAATGACCAGAAAGAGAATTCCAATTGCCTGAATGATTAGAAATGAGACTTGAAGTCAGGAAATTCAAAAGCTCTTTACAAAGCCATGCCCCTTACATTTATTTAAAGATGTATGTGATCAGAGGCATACAATTGTACAAGTCCAGCATCCTTTTTGCTTATCTGAGAGAATATACAGCCACTGGGCACAATGTCTTTGATTAATACCACTGAAATCTGAAAAGAGAAACCCAAGTGGGGATAAAAGGCAACTAAATGTACACACAATTACAGACAACTCCATGAAGAGTGAAGAATAAGGACTACTTCTTATTTTTAGGTAATTTTTTTAAAAAGAAAGTCAACAAAAAATAAATAAAAAGAAAGAAAAGAAAGTATTCTTCAATAAGTAAAAGCCCCTACATGTGGTCCATGGTTTTGACTGGTGGTACAAGGTGCATTTAGGAATAAATTTTAAACTAAGAGTGATTAGCAAGAAAAGCACTTTTTAGTGAACTTTGGTTTATCTTTTATATTTAAGGAACTAGTTTTCCACATTGGACTATCCTTCCAGTTGTGAAAACCTCAAAACTTCTATTTGCAAACTTACTGTATCAAAATGTTCTCCAAATCTTTTTGTTTCTCATATATGGGGCTTGCACACTAAGTTAAAATATGTTTGCAAATTATTTCTTCAATAATGGTAGAATAAACCATAGTTCTTTGTGCTTTTTTAGCTGCAAAGAAGGGAAAGTTATGATCCCCATCCTTGGGAGAATTTGCAGAAAGCTGTGGGACCATCAAAAGGTAACTAGTAGTGTAGACAGTGGTGTATTAATGATTCTGCACTGAGTATTAGAACAGCTGAGATGATCCCTGAGGTCCCTCCAAGAGGCACTGTAGTTTAACGTGGACTTTGTCAAATGACTGGAATTATAGTTGCAGAAATGGAAGATGGAAAAAACAGTGTGAAAAAGGTTTGGATGTTGGAGTTGATGGTCTCCTTTGGGTTAACAGAAAGTAGGACAATCTGGTTACAACTGAAGATGCATGAGGAAGGTGGAGCAGAGACAAAATTGATTTTTTTTAAATTAATATCATTAACAAAATGAAAGAGCAAGCATAATTACAAATTAAATCTTTCTTCAATTATTATCGGTGGCCTCATTTTTCCTGTGTTAAGTTTTTTTCATGATCTCTTGTATTGTGGGGACCCATGATTTCCAATCTTGGATTATCTTAAATTCAGTGATTTACCTGATTTGGGAGGATGCAGACTAATCGTAGAGCCTTGCCTAGAGGTTGGAAGGGAATTCTGAAAGCAATATTCCTTTCTTAGTAGCAAGGCTTCAATCTCCAGTGGGAAGATTGTGTTTGTATGTAAGTATCATTTTTAGTATCTGCAAATGTCACACAGACCTTTTGTTTTGACTTCCATAACCTGCACATGGTGTATATTTGGTTAGAAGCCCCTCCAAGTTTAAAGATCTATTTACCTTAGTAAAAAAATATCGCTACTTGCTATAATGGTTGTATAGACTCATCAGATATATTCCTCTTTTCTACTGTAAAGATATGGTAAGACAGTAGGTTAGTAATTCTTTACATGCTTTTAATACTGATAAATGCCAATGGTTTTTGATGTTGCAGATTATTCTGTCAGAAGTGGAAATATACACTGTCTTAAAATTGAACTTTGACCTATTTAAAAAACCTTAAGTGTAATTTAACAATATTAAGAGAGTTGTTTTTAAGTTTCTAAAAAGGTTTTTGAGTGTTGTTTTTTTTTAAGTTTTATGGATAAGTAAAGCAATTATGTGTAATTCCGCAATATACTATGCTCATTCCTATTTGTTTATTTCTGTGCAGGTTTATGCACATGCATCTATAGTTCACATACAACTTGCCCATTTTTCCTTTCGTTTGACACCATATGATAAATATTTTTCCATACTTCTACAGTTTTAAAAATAGCTATCCTACTAATTAGACCTATTTCATTTTTTAAATGCTTCTTTCAAATCCTCCTCAGTAATTTTGCAGCATTGATTTTTCTGTTTTCACTTATTGTTGCTTTTGTAATGCTCCATCCAAACTCCTATTATTTTTCCCAAGGTGACAATTATGTATTTATATTTTATTTTTATGTTGCTTTCAATTGTCTCCTAGAGAAGATAAGGTATAACCTCAAAACCATATGTCCTCTCATAGCTCATTAAGTTCCAGAATCTGAAACTCCAATTATTTTTATTCCTAAACAAGCTTTTGTTTGTTATTTAGACTGGTTATTTAGACTAATTAGCAGCACCTCTGATCCCTGTAGGACGCTTCTTTTACTATTATTGAGTTATAACCAGGTACTTCTCTGACTTTGTTCAATAATGAGAACATGCTTGCAGAGTTTATCAAAGGCATTAGATTCCCCTCCAGTCCATGGTATAATCGGACAGTTTCCATATCATTTAGGTTGGGGTTTTGGATTCTATCCTTCTGTGTATTTTACAAAAACAGCTCTTGGGTGAGGAGTCATTTCTGATCTTGCAGTGCCAAGGATACCTTCCTACAGTTTTCACATAAATGACACCTGGCTGAGTGTTTTCATCTGTTTGATCTGTTTCCTTTCAGCTCCTAGGCCATGAACTGACATTGATATGTGTGATGAGGTTCAAAGCCATCCTAATTTTAATGGTCTTGAAAGTAAGCTTTCTTTGCACGAAGACCTGAAGAATTCTTTTTTTTTAAAGATTTTATTTATTTATTTGAGAAAGAGAGAGAGCACACAAGTGGAGGGAAGAGGCAGTGGCAGAGGGAGAACTTTCCCCCAAAGAGCAAGAAGCCGACTTGGGCTCAAATCCCAGGGTCCCAGGATCATGACCTGAGCTGAAGGCAGATGCTTAACCAACTGAGCCACCCAGGCAGCCCGAATAATTTTTTTTATTTTTCAAGTGTAAACATTACATTTCACCAGGCGATGCCTGTGTGCTGACTTGTGATGGATATTACTTGCAACACAAAAGCGCTTTGAATAGCCAATACTACGTGTTTTTTTTTTTTTTTTAAAGATTTTATTTATTTGACAGAGAGAAACACAGCGAGAGAGGGAACACAAGCAGGGGGAGTGAGAGAGGGAGAAGCAGGCCTCCCGCCGAGCAGGAAACCTGATGTGGGACTCGATCCCGGGTCTCCGGGATCATGACCTGAGCTGAAGGCAGCTGCTTAACCAACTGAGCCACCCAGGCGTCCCCAATACTACGTTTTTTGTTTGCATGATGACTGACGCTAAAATCTTCTTCGTATTGTTTTCTTCCTTGATAATTCATACTATTTGTTGGCTTTCTATAGTTTAGCTTCCACACCTGCCATTTTCCTGTCCTACTCTTTTCACCAATTATTTTTTCTCTATTTGTTATTAGCTCTGCCTTTTATAATTTTTCTTCATTTTGGCAGAGTTGATTCTTCCACATACTGATTTGTTCTTTTGCAAAATTATTTGTGATATCTTTTCATAGCTGTGATGGTTTGTTTTATTGTCCTGGAAACTCATAATATTTTTGCCCTAAAATGCTGCATCTTGTATATTGGACCCATTTCTAGAGTGACTCTTAACTCTAGGATTTTTCTTCCTTCTTTTTTTTTTCCTAGAATTTTCACATTCATCTAGAACATTTATTTCTGCCTTGTTCATGTTTCATTTACAAATCTAACTAATTTTTAGCGGAAAAGGCAAATGGGCCTCTGCTTAAAAATTCTCTTTCTTTGGTCATTTAACAACAGAATGAGCTTCCTTCCCATCCCCTAGGTTCCTTGTTAGGGTCGGATTCTTCAGTGGCATTTTCAGAGCATGAAATAATAAAATGATACTAATGGAGAAAGAAGTTGACAAGTATATTCCTTAAACTCAGAATTGAGGAACGTACATATTTATTTACCTTCTATCATTATTTATCACAAAATTCTTCTCCATGATCTTACATTGGAAAAGACTAAATGAAAGATTTGCTTTTGACCAGCTAAACCACATGGGACTTCTACAGTCAAAGGATGGAGATAATTTTGGATTCAAGAACAGTTTCTAATTCATTAAAAACTTTTTATTTACACATGCATAAAACTGTATATAAATGTGATGATACACATTCATAGAAATGGCCATAAGCACTTTTTTTTTCTTTTCTCCCTTTGTGCTTGGTTATCTTTTTCTTACCTCAACAACTTAACACTCTCCTTCCCAGGTAACTCATATTGACAATCTAATACATAGCAATCCATATTTTCTTTGTGTTTTCTTTAAAATAGGATGAGATTTTACACACTTATCTGCATCATTACACACTCATAACTCCTAGTGGCAACCTAAGTGGCATGATTTATTCTTTTTAATGGGTGCATAATATAAAGAGTATATAATCTTTAATGGCATGGGTGTACCATAATGTGTCTATTCATTCCCTTATTGATGTGTTTTTCCATATGACCAATGTTTTTTGTTTGTTTGTTTGTTTGTTTTAAGATTTTTTCATTTATTTGACAGAGAGAAACACAGCCATAGAGGGAACACAAGCAGGGGGAGTGAGAGGGGGAGAAGCAGGCTTCCCACTGAGCAGGGAGCCCGATGTGGGACTCGATCCCTTGTCTCTGGGATCATGACCTGAGCCGCAGGCAGTCGCTTAACCATCTGAGCCACCCAGGCGCCCCAATATGACCAATGTTTTATACTGGTAATTTGATTTCTGTGGGATAGATTTCCCAGTGGACCATTGGATCAAAGGGCACAGTATTTTAATTTAATAGATGACTGCGTGTTATTGTTCTTAAAGCCATTATATGTCATGTAACTGTAATGCATTAGAACCACTCTTTCCCTGGTTCCTGTCAGCAGTAAACTTCTAAAGTTTTCTTAATAGTCTAATCAGTAGAAAATATATCTTGTTAATATTGCATTTCAGTGACTTTCAGTTTGAGAATTTTTCAAGTTTATTAGACATTTGGATTTGATCTTTGATGAATTGTCAATTACCCCCTTCTTTACTGGGTTTTTTATTTGCTATTACCAATGTTATACTTTAGATATAAATCCTCTGTTTTCTGGATTACAAATTGTTTTAACAGTTAATTGCTTATCTAATTGTAGCTGCAACTATGACTCTAACTTCATTTTCGGTTTGCATATTATCACCTATATTCTAATGGAGTTTATTAACAAGATGATCCTGAAACTTTTATTCATTCTAATCTCCTTCCAAGATACACTGATGTTTTATCCTCTTAATTCTTCCTAATAAAACAGTCTTATTAATTTACTCAAAAAGAATGGAGAAGAGATAAAAAAACAATTTTGTGTTCTTGAAAGATATAGTCCTTCCTGAAGTATGGATTGTATCTTCAAGAGTTCTTTTTAATGCAATATAATTTAAGATTGATTTTTAGCAAAAAAAAATTATTTTCTGTAAGGAAAAATTTGAATAACTTTTAAATTTGAGCTCTATCTTGAGAATTATCCTCGATTCCACTGATGATGGGAAAATTAAGATTTGTTAAATCTCTTGACCATGTAGCAGGTGTGGTGCCAGGTGTTTTCTGTATCATTTATCATTTGATCCTCACACCACCTCCAGGAAGGCATCATTATCATCATTTCAGAGTAGAAAGAAATGGAGGCTGAGAATAACTTGCCAAAATTTCGTGGCTAATAAATATGTGAGCTAGGATTCTAGCCAATTCTGTCTTCACCCTGTAGCCTCCTTGAGTAAGTTAAATGGAACAAGGAATTGGATCTCAAAAAGGAGAGGCAAAGCTGAAAGATCTACATACAAATAGTTCTGACAACGCCCATCTACCTGCTCTGCCGGTTCCAAACATAAAAAAAGAAATGTGCTTGGCCCCTTTTTTATTTTGTTGAAACCTTTCAAATAACTGACAAAATTTATGAGAACAGAACACAGGACCCATTTTTCATCTTATAATGAAGGAAGGTGAAGCCATCAGTTTGGTGGCTTGGAATTCTGTGACTTTCTCAAAACAGCCCACTGAGTGTGATAATGTTAAAGTATCCCCTGCAATGACTCATATCACTACCAGGGAGAAGTTACTGCAAAACGGATGTGGCCCCTGCTGGTCTGTGAGCTGCTTTTCACATGCTAACTGCAAGATAATTTCATGATATAACAGTCCACTTTCAGAAGCTTCACAGAAATTTGAGATGATACTTTTATATTTGTTGAATCTAATAAAAAATGCAGGAGTAGTGTTTTTGGATGTTTTTATAAAAAATTATCTTTATAAAAGCACCATCTACTTGTTACATTGTAAATCTTTATTACAATTTTATTATAATAAAACTGTTACTATTACTTTGTATTACAGACATATGTTCTGTGATAGATTGGGGGAAAATTTGTGATCTTCCATCAGGAGAAGCAATGGTGTAGAGCTTGGCCTACTGGTAAACGTCACTCCTGATAGAGATCTGGACTCTCATTTTAACACAAGATCTTTCCCCCAGTTGCTAAAGCAGAAGAAAGGAAAAGATTTCCACCTTCAATCTGTTTTTATTTCATTAGATATTGTCTATTTCTGAAATATAGAGTGTTGTTTCATGGGGGTCTAAAGGATAAATAGGTATATTTGTTATAGTTCTCATCTTTAGAATGTAATCTTTCTGAGTAACTTGATTTTATTTACTGCTTGTCCCCCACCAGTATCTAAAACTGCCTCACACATAGAAGGAACTTCAAATTTATAAATGAATTATCTTTCTAATTTTACTTTTTACTTAACCTTATGATTCTAGGATCTATTCACATTACTATTTTTTGGATTAGCTTATTAGTTCAGGCTGTATTGTTTTCACTGTATTCATATAATTTTTATAACTGAGATTTGGATTTTACAGTCTTTTGTGGAACATCAGTTATGGGAATAAGGGGCAAGATCAGATTGTTCCAACATAGCATGTTATGTACAAGAAAAATAGAGGTGCACATCCTTTAGAAGGGGATGGTGAACATGACAGACATTATGAAACCTGGGATTTCAGTACTAAGTCCCATACAATTAATAAAAACTCTTAGCAAAATGGGTAACAATATCTGGTTTGTGTTTTCTTCTAGTTGTTATTTAAAATTTGTGGGAATTGATTTCTTATTTATGTTTTATTTTTCTATTGATTCTTTAATCCTCCTGGCAATTACTTTTCTGTGTGGTATGAGGTAGGGATTGGAAAGTAATTTATTAAATATTCTGCCTACTGATTTGAAGTACCGTCTTCATTCCATATTTAATTTGTGTATATTTGGCTTACTTTCTGAACTTTATTCAATAAATCCTTCTATTTTGTTATCACCATTTTAAGTACAGCTGCTATGTGATACATTTCCATTATTCTCTTGAAAAATCTTGGATATACAAGAATTTTTACACAAATGATTTTGAGATATCAATTTTATTGTGTGCCCAAGAGCACATTTATTTTATTTGGGAATCAATTTATAAAATCATTGTACAATTTCCTTGAAAACAAGAGTCAAATGTGTTTGTTTTTAAAGGGAATCTAATATAAAAGTCAAATTTTAATTTGGAAGACTTTTATAGGATTTTTTGAAACTCATTTTTAAGAAGTGTTATTTAACAAATAATCTACTCTTGCAATTAAATAGGAACAGGGAGAGATCTGGACATGATTTGAGTGAACCATTGGTAATAATGTGAAAAGACTGATATCATCCATCTCTTTGCTGAAAGATCTGCTTAGTGTCTGTGCCTGGCTAGCAGACAGCTCTTACCAATTAATGACAATGTTTCTTATCTGAGTTCATTTAAAAGCACTTTTAAGACTCCAGACAATGAGTAGATTGCTTTAGATGCAACATGGTGTATAGGCATGAGTCACACTGCATGATTTCACCTGAAAAAAAGCAAGGACATCAGAGTGTAACTTGGCCTAGAACCCCAAATATTCACCATTTTGATTCATTCATAATAATGTATCTATTCTTCATCTTTTTTTCTGGATACTTAGGGTATGCTGTTGGGTTTGAAATGAATACAGGACATACAGGTGGACATGCCAGGTAAGAAAATAAATGTATTTTTCTGAAACTCTATAGAAAGGTATAGACCAAAGAATTAAATTTGGGAATCATGGAGCTGATGATATCAAACAGAGAAAGTATATAAAACTAAAATAGAAGAATACAAGAAGAAACTAAAGAAAACTAAATTTTAAAGGGTAGTTAGAAACCAATAAAGTAAACTATGGAAGGTTTAGGAGAGAGAAAAATATGAAATCAATAGAAAGGAATGCCAATATTCAGACACAGAGAGGTTTGATGGGAAAGAACCCATTAGATTTTAGACTTGATCTTAGCCAAAAGGCCGAGAAGCGATGAGAATCCATTAGATTTTAAAATCAGTTGATTGTCTATTTACAGAAAGAGCATTTCTCCTGCTGAACATGATGGTGGTGGCATTAAATATGTTCATTGGGAAGAAGTGGAAGTTGAGGACATTTTCCTGTAAAATATGAGGCAAATTTTTCTGAGAAAAATAAGAGTAGAGGTAGGACACATGCCTGGAGAATGGATATATAGAGAGAGCTATGTGAAAGGGGTTAGGGGGTTGGAAAGTTATTCAGTTTGAGCCTATGATTATAAATCATGATATTCCATATGCACATGCTCATCGTGTTTCCCCATCATGTTCATCAGCCTGAGCATGGAAGCAGAGATAATAAGAACATAACTGGTCCAGAGATTGAGGTTTGTACCACGGGAAAAGTAAAAAAGAATTCATGGGCATGAGTTTGCTGATGAGATAATATCTGAGTGATTCAATGCAGCTTCACTTGAGGAAGGAAAATAGGAAAAGATTTGGAAACTACAGGGAAATAGAAAAACTGATAGGCAGTGAATGTCTATGATATTGAAGACAAGGAAAAATGGAAGGATAGGAAGTTTGCACTCAGAGAACGGCATTTTGAACTTCAATGTTCAGAAGGTGTACAGACTCAGGTGGTAATATTATAATAATGTGGGAGATTGACTGAGTTTATTAGATTTATGAATGTTTGTATTTAAAGAGGCCAAGAAACTTAGGTCATATTTCTATTTCTAAGAGCTTGCTTATATTAATATTTCATTAACTCTCGCACTGCAAGAAATAAAAAAGAAAACTAAAATTACTGGATAAAAATATTTAAAGATCTCTTAAATACATTGATGAGCTGAAAAAAGAAAGAGAAATCTTTAAAGGCCCAAAAGGAAGTGAATAAGGAAAATCAGAAATGTGAATAGAACTCTTAAATGGAATAAAGCTCTTGCCTTGAGGATATTTGCCATTTTAGGTTAGCATGAACTTTGGATTTCCTGGACTTGGGGACAGAAAGGTCAGGAGATAAGGCCCAAAGATGACTAAATCTTGTTAAACTATAGGGATAATAAGCAGAAAAATAAAAATAAAATCTTGAACTCTGAGTACTACACATATTATATAAGGATGGTCAAGAAATCGACCCATCATAGAGAAGGGATCTGAAGGATAATAGGTGTTTTCTTACCCCTGGGTATGATGGAAAGTCAACTCTTAGGGAGGTTTGCAGCCTGAATCCAGAGCACAGGAGAGATCCAAACATTTTAAGTTGTCCCCACTTACTTTTCCAAGAAGTCTGCCAAAAGCAAATGCAAATCCTTTCAGAAGGAACACTACATCATTCCAAGCCTGTTTTCATATATAAAATTCCAATAGGTAACATTTCATAGAAAAAAAATAAGACAAAATCACAAGGCAATATGAGTGAGAATCTACAGAAATAAAAGATTGAAGAATAATCCTTCAAATATTGGATCATCTGATCAAAAACATAATATAGAAAAGTTTAATATATTTTTAAAAAATAGAGATAAGAGTGAGAGAAAAACAAAAGGGTAAGAACGGATTATCTTCAAATGAATAGCAACAAATCAATTGATGGTTTCTTAACAGAACAATGCAAGCCAGATGACAAGGAATGAAGTGCCAAACCCTGAAACTTTAATTATTCCATTAATACTTCTAGATTTCACATGATACAATCTTTTAAGCTTTTAAATACTTAGAAAAATCTACTGAAAGGTATGTGTTGATTCAGTGTTCATGGTCATGATGTAAGCTTTTTATTTTAAAAAAGTTAAAACTAATGGTTCCCTGTGTGGCTCAGTCATTAAGCATTTGCCTTCAGCTCAGGTCATGACCTCAGGGTCCTGGGATTGAGCCCTGCATAGGGCTCCCTGCTCATCAGGAAGCCTGCTTCTCCCTCTCCCACTCCCCCTGCTTGTGTTCCCTCTCTAGCTGTGTTTCTCTCCATCAAATAAATAAATAAAATTTTAAAAAGTTAAAACTAAAGCAAATATTTTTTATCTTCAGTTTCATAGATTAATTCACTTGGCAGCAGCTCTAAAAGCAATCAGAAATTCAGTTTTCTCTTGACTGTAATGAAATTTTGAATTTGTATGACAAATCATTGTATAATGCTTTTCTCTAATGAATTAAAATTCTGGTTTTTCAGTGGTGCTCTGTACCAGGGCCAAGTTAGCTTCTAATTAAAACTACTCTCCTTGTTGTTTTCTTATATTCATGATTGATTAAGTAATTCAAGTGTTCCTTTATTTTACTTTCACTTTTTTTTTTGGAAACATAACATACAGTGGCTTCCAGTTTTTAAGAGAGGTTTGCTATCTATTGCCTTGTCCTTAGGCTTTAAAAAGCTGAGTTATTCAAAGAAGTAAGTAACAAAGTATTCAGCGCTCTATTATTTAGAACTTTTAGTTCAGATGCATGCCAAACATTTCTGCTATGATGATGTGTCTGATTCCAGGCTCTGAGTGTGGACCCATAATCCTTTCTCCAATTCCCACTCCTGTTTAGTAGGTACCAGGAGCTCAACAGGTAGAAGGATCTAGAGTTATTTTTGTTCTCTGTGACTCAATCAGAAAGTACAGAAGGATAGGGGTAGGTTCATTCATAATTACATAACTTGTGCAATTTTCATGGGGAGAATTATGCAACACAAGCATTAAAAAGTATTAAGATATGGTTAAAACATGTATTTGGAAAAGAATTTCAAGATTCTGCTAGCAAGTTACTGTGTAGTATTTTGTAAATTCTAAAAATTAAGAGTAATTTCCATTGCAAATATGTTCAATTTAACCTAAAGAGATTAGAAAATAGTAGAAACTAAAATTTTAAAACTCCATTATAGCTTAAAAAATAATGTTGAGTTATTGGTGAATGAAAAAAATTAAGAGGGGGTAATCCTGAAGTGAATGGACAATAATTATTCTACTTATAAGTGAATTGGAGAAAAAATATTATTTTTCCTACCTCATGAGAATCAAGTGTTATGGGACATTAAACTTCATAATTATCTTGCGTGTAATTTTAATTTTATAATTCTTTTAATTTTATTCCATGAACAGTTTTCCAAGTTACTACAAAGTCTTTAATATTGTGATAGTACAGATTATTTGACCTAGTAGATATATAGTATTTTGGTTGCTACAGTTTATCATTGTAAATACTATGGATTTCTTTGTGATTCTGGCATTTTACCTATATTGCTTCTTTAAAGTAATTCCAAAGTGGTATTGTTGAGCCAAAGGGCATGGGAAAAATTTCATTATTTCTAAATTTTGCTCAAGAATGTAACCACAGGAGGGGTGCCTGGGTGGCTCAGTTAGTAATGCAACTGCCTTTGGCTCAGTTCATGATCCCAGAGACAAGGGATCGAGTCCCACATCGGGCTCCCTACTTGGTGGGAAGCCTGCTTTTCCCTCTCTCACCCCCCTGCTTGTGTTCCCTCTGTGTTTCTGTCAAATAAATAAATAAAATCTTAAAAAAAAAATAATGTACCACAGGAGAGTAGAAACATAGGGCTAGGGAAAGGTTAGTCCCATTGAAGAGGAAAAAGAGTGTTGCTCAGGTCAGCATGCATTGGGAAGTCAAGAAAGGAAAGAGAAGGGAAGGGAAAGGAAGGGAAGGGTAAAAAGAAGAAAGGAAGGAAGAGGGAGGAAGGGAAGGAAAGAAGGAAGGAAAGAAGGAAGGAAGGAAGGAAGGAAGGAAGGAAGGAAGGAAGGAAGGAAGGAAAGAAGGAGAAAGAAAGAAAGAGAGAGAAAAAGAGGGAAGGAAGAAAGGAAGAAAGAAAGAAAGGAGAAAGAGAGAAAGGGAGAAAGGAAGAGAGAGAGAGAGGATGTGGGGGAGGGAGGCAAGGAAGGAGGAAGGAAGAAAGGAAGAAAGAACATGCACAGGAAGTATAGAGACAGAACTTTTCACAATTTTGCTTTGACTTAGCCATGAGCTTTTTTTCTCCAATATGTTAATTAGTTCATAACTAGAATTCCTATCAGGAATAAGACTAGGATCATATAACTTCTGGTAGAAAGAAATGAATCTTTAGTTGAAAGACATGAACAATGGTCAAAAAAGCTCGCAAAGCTCTGGAACATTCAGGAAGCAAAGTAGATGTATAATGCTTAAGCATTGACTAATGAATTTTAACAAAGAATATAGCAAAAAAAAATCAGGTTATAGGTTGTAATTAGAAAGAAGGAAAAAATAAAACAGATAAACTATTTTAAGAGGAGCCGATTGAATGCGAGCCTATTCAATTGAAATCCCAAGCCTTGGGGAAACTCTAAAAAAGCAACATTCCTTTCCAGGGTGATGTGGGTGGTAAGCAGGTGCTCTCATGTTTTCCTAAGGAGGCTCAGTTCAACAGCTGACAATCAACAGGAAGAATCAAGGTAAGGAGAACCATCCAGTAGATTTAAAATAAAAACTCTAAAGCTCTTTCACATAATCTGAACCCTCAGAAATTTCCATGTGGAATTTTCAAAGGGAATCATGAGAGTATTAGTTTGACGTAGGACCCATGACATTTGAAGTCTGAGTACCAAAGAAGACTTCCTGTGCCCTCCTAGCAAGGTGTTTGCTTGTCTTTGTGTCTGAGATGAGATAAAAATTCTACATGGAAGCTGGTGAACCCCAGAGTAGAGAACATATAAGGGCTTACAAAAGCTCCACTCTCTTCACTCTGATTGGAAAGAGTAAAAATCTTTAGAGAGAAGAAATGAACCAAAAGGAAGTCAGGGACTCAAAGCCTGCGCCAAGAAATTGTTAGCAATAGAACATGGTGTGTGTGTGGGGGGACTCTACAAAATTTACTACATAATGATGATTTTAATAATTACTACTTATTGAAAACTTGTCACTATGTGGCATGGACATAATCCTTCCTTCTTTTAGTTCTGTGATTAAGCATCTCTGTTTTAGAAATGAGGAAACCAATATTCAGGAGTGTTAGTTAATATAAGATCACATAGTTATTAAGTGAAAATGAAAGGATTTGAACTCAGACCATTTTGTACCAAAGAGCCCATTAAACACTCCCATGAAATATTGAGACTGGGCGCCTGGGTGGCTCAGTTGGTTAAGCGACTGCCTTCGGCTCAGGTCATGTTCCTGGAGACCCGGGATCGAGTCCCACATCGGGCTCCCTGCTCGGCAGGAAGCCTGCTTCTCCCTCTCTCACTCCCCCTGCTTGTGTTTCCTCTCTGGCTGTGTTTCTCTCTGTCAAATAAATAAATAAAATATTTAAAAAAAAAAAAAAAAAGAAATATTGAGACTACCAAAGAAGAAAATATATTTCATGTAACATGTAAAAAATTTACAGTAAAAAGTCAAGAACCCTTGATCACTAGAAAGAGTAGGTATTATCATTGCTTACTTACTTCTGCTGAAAAAGATGATGATAAATGTAGTAGGACTTCAAAACAATATTCTATTACAGATTAACTAGGAACAAATTATTGCTTCAGGACATTTCAGAATGGATCTCTCTGGTCCCTTCCAACCAGAAGATTCTAGACTTCTAATATTTCTTCAGACATAATCCTCTGGGTGACTTAGTGGTTTAAGAATCAACATCATTTTCTGATTCATTGTAACCCTTTCACTGTTTGGCAAATGTAGACTCATTTTGAAGAATATTCAAGGAAAATAAGGAAAAAGACTTTGGAGGAATAATTTGAAAGATTTAATTTATAATGATGTTATGAACTAGGGATTTTAGCAGTATATTTGTATTATGTATATTTGTATGAATAAGAAGTGATTTAGATAGTATGGCCCTTTGGGGCTTTTTCCATTCCCAGGTTTCTATGGGATTTTAGACAAAATAGCTGTGACTTTAACTCCGTTGATTGTTAGTAGGGAAGAAGTATTTAGCACACAGAATAAAGAACAGAATAGAATACAGGATTTACATGAAGGAGAACCACATTCCTGTTCCAGTTCTATTACTAACTGATTCTGTGACCATGGACAGATCTGAATTTTTATTGACCTCAGTTTCTGTGTCTTGAGAATGGGCTAAGTTATGTTATTTGCCTTTCGGTTCTAATGTTAATTGGTTTTTAAGAAATCGATTCCTTTTGCCGGACAATGTACTAGATATTGCAGGATATGCTGTGATTACTAAGGTATTGTTTCTGCCTCAGCTTGAATTCAAGAACAAGGATTCCCCAAAAAGAATAAGAACTAATAATTTTAAAGTATGAGGAAGACATGGGAAAAATGAGTACTAAATTCCAAGGAAAGAGGAAGAGGTTTCAATAAGAATAATATCATTCAGGGGGCACCTAGGTGGCTCAGTCCTTAAGTGCCTGCCTTCAGTTCAGATCATGATCCCGGAGTCCCCGGTTTGAGTCCCACATCGGGGTCCCTGCTTCTCCCTCTCTCACTCTCCCTGCTTGTGCTCCTCTTGCTGTGTTTCTCTCTGTATAAATTAGAATAGTTTTAGTTGGTACAAAGGGGCAAAAGGCTATTAACTTGTCCAATCTTTAAATTTAAACTTCACAGGTAGCACCTTCTGAGAAAAATACTTCTAGCTGGGGGTAGAGAATTTGTTTCTGTTCCCCTATTGAGCAGGGCAAATCCAGTATATTTCTTCTGTACATTAAGAAGCCTGTTCCCAGCTGATTGGGCAAGGTAAACTCCTTAAAGATCATCACATTTCTCTAAGTTATGTCACATTTCCTACCTTTGGATTCTTAAGAAAGAAAAATATATACAATGCATTCCTTAAATCAAGTTTCTTCATGTAATTTTCCAAGTTACACTAACAAATAAGTGATACGTACTGCAGTTTGCTTGTGCTCTGTTCTGAGTTTTGATATTTAGATGTATGGATCTGAGATGCTAGTGTGGGGGTGGTGGCTTACTTGGGGTGACAGGTTAGTTTTGTGTCAGGCTTGAGGAATATCATGCAGAAAAGCTAGCTTTGTAGACCCTATAAGCCCAAAATGAATGATAAATATAAATATTTGTGCTTTTTGGATCCTCTAGAGATTTGAAGAAATACAATCATAAGATCTGCTGTCATTTTTGAATCATCTAAGTTCAATAATGTGTCTTTATCTTGAGAATTATTTTGAAAATGCACCCATGTGGCATCTACAAAGTCACTGTCTTAAACTCATGCATCATACTTCTTAGACAAAGAAAATAATTCTTAGTAGGAAAATTTTTTTTTTCTTGCCAGCTGAAACACGTCCTTGTTAGATGGGACTAAATGTATTTAAAATCACTTCTGGATTTCCTCTGCATGAAACAGACACAACCCTGGTTCAAAACTGAGAAAAATCTGAGAGGTGAGATTCTCTGGGCCAGAGGATGATAAATGGATTAGGAATTTAGCATTCTCCACAAGGGAAGCTGTTTCCCACAGTAACACAGAGTCACAAGGTCATGGATATCAAAATGCAATAGACAATCCCAGAAAGTTATCAGGAAATGTACGGTTCTCTGAATATGTCTAGTTAGGAATGGAAATCTAAAAGAATTGGAGTCCTTTCAAGGCTAACTGCTTATGAAATAGGTCTGAGAGTATTTTACCTGGACCTCCCTTCTTTCTTTATTTCTCCTTTCTTTCTTTCTTTCTTTCTTTCTTTCTTTCTTTCTTTCTTTCTTTCTTTCTTTCTTTCTTTCTTTCTTTCTTCTTTCTTTCTTTCTTTCTCCTTTCTTTCCTTGTTTCTTTCTTTCTTTCTTTCTTTCTTTCTTTCTTTCTTTCTTTCTTTCTTTCTTTCTTTCTTTCTTTCTACCTCCCTTCTTTACTAGCTCAACGTCCATTAAAATAAATAAATGAATGAATGAACAATAAATAAAGCAAATGCAAAACAAAAACAAAAACTCTCCCTAAACCCCACACTCACGTTCTACCTGTGTCTTTAACCCTGTCATTTACACCCATGCCTTTTTTTTTTTTTTTAAAGGTTTTATTTATTTGACAGAGAGAAACACAGCTAGAGAGGGAACACAAGCAGGGGGAGTGAGAGAGGGAGAAGCAGACTTCCCGCCGAGCAGGGAGCCCGATGCGGGGCTCGATCCCAGGACTCCGGGATCATGACCTGAGCCGAAGGCAGTCGCTTAACCAACTGAGCCACCCAGGCGCCCCTACACGCATGCCTTTTGATAGAGCACTTTGCTCTCACAGTGCTGGGTATGTGCTCATGGCATGAACAACTCTGAGCAAAGCAGTGACTTATTCCTCTCATCACCTAGATTTAGTCTAGATTTTAAAACCTGCTATTGATCCTTAAAAATATTTCTTCTTTAGCAAGAAATGTTCTATGCCAAATTTTATTAGTAGGGTCATACATATTTAAGCTCAAAGAGTAGGATGTAAATTAAAACTTTGTTTCTTTTAAACAACAAAAATGCCCCTGTTTTGAGACTATTAATTTTCTCTGCCTTTATTTCTTGCTATGAATCAGAATAAGAGCTGCAGAAAGGGTTATGCTTATGGCCCAATATTTCTGTTGTGGATGGAACCAGGAAATAGCATTCATCTGTAAAAGAAGTCAGTTACTGTTGGGCTCCTGGGTGGCTCAGTGGGTTAAAGCCTCTGCCTTCAGCTCAGATCCTGGTTGGGCACCTGGGTGGCTCAGTGGGTTAAAGCCTCTGCCTTCAGCTCAGGTCCTGATCTCAGGGTCCTGGGATCGAAGCTGCATCGGGCTCTCTGCTCGGCAAGCCTGCTGCCTCCTCTCTATCTGCCTATCTTCTGCCTGCTTGTGATCTTTCTCTCTCTGTCAATTAATTAATGAATCTTTAAAAATATATATAAAAAAATAAAAAAAGAAGTCAGTTACTGTCAAATTAGTTCACTGGCATTTGGGATGGGGAAGGAGAATTTAAAATAGTTAACCTAACACATTATAAACAGAATACTTGGAATGAGCCTTAAGTAGCAGAAACTGTATTGTGTTGGCTCAAAAATCTGAGTTTGAAGAAGATTAAAATTTTGAGGTTACAGGACATGGAATCATTCTTTGACTACAACTTTCCAAATGTGATAGTGTTTAAAAGCTGCTCACCTTCAACCCAAAGCACTTTCCCACAGTCCTATAACTGATCATGAGAATTAACAACTTGGACTTTTCTTTCAAACTTATTAATTCTAGAATTCTAGAATTTTTATATGAAAATATATCTTCAGTGAGTTTTTTGGGGAAAAAGTATCAAAGTATATAATCTGTATATATAAATATATGTAGTATCAAGGTATATAATCTTTACATACGTTTAAAGATTTATAGTATATGTGAGCATTTAACTTACATAAATTCAATTATACTTATTCTCTCTTTTTGGCAATTAAAGTATTGTAGACTAGATTTAACATATGTATTCTATGCTTTGGTAAATATGGTACATCGATATCCACTTTTAGATATAGGTTTAATATTATACATAAATATAATGAGCCATATATAATGTATATCATAGGCAGGTTAAGGGATGATTTTTTTTTGAAATTAATTTGGAATTAATTCTATTTTTATCTTATTTGTTAACTTTAAGAAATAATCCTTAAATAAGCTATAACCTTACTGCAAATGTATCCTTGAAAATGGTTTATACAGTTTCTACTTAGTGCTACATTTGTAGGGGCATTTGCTTTCTAAGTCTGTGTTTTCCATTTTCTAATTCCACATATAAGTGAGAGCATGTGTTATGCCCAGACTTCGAGATCCCCAAAGACCACAAGGGAGTTGCTGAATCTGATGCAAAAGCAAAGAGCCTTATTCAAGCTAGCTTGGGCTCAGTCTCCCACACCCACCAATGCAGTGGTGAGATGCAGACAAAGCATGGTTTTTCAGAAGCACAGTAGTTTTATAGCTGGTGAGTGGCAATAGGCGGGGGATGTTGGTGGCTTATATTGATTGGCCAAGCGTCAGTTGCGTAAGGTGGGCTAGGCCACAGTTGGGCAATACTTGCACGTGGTTTTTCTGGGGAGGGGTCAAGCTGGGGGTTTACACAAGATGGAGGGCGCAGCACAAAATATGGAGTCAGTCTTATTCTGCCCTTTTATTTCCCCCTTTTCTTTGGGAATAGGTCAAATCTTTGACCCTTTGCTAAATAAAACCTCTTTCCAAGATCTATATTCTAAACTTAGTAACAGCCAAAAGACCATTCTAATCTATGAACAAAATTTACCATGACCAATTTCAATTACCCAGGGAAGGGTAGGAGAGAGGGTTAATAATCAGAGCCAGTTGCACACAGATGGAAAAATGATTACAATCGCTCTCAAATATATAAGGTGATTTGAAAGCTCCCATATCATTAGGCAATAATAAAAGTAACAACAATTTTATTGTCTTTTGAGTCTAAGCTTCAGTCCATGGTCAGCGGGGTCCATTGGCAGTGGCATCCATCTCTGGGGGTGTCCTCATTCTCAGCTCCTTTGACGTAGCATGTGTGAATCCAGGGCCTGATGCCTTCGACTTTTACTACCATGGGGGTGGTCACGATGACAGTAAATGGTTCCTTCCAGCGAGGTTCCAGGTTTCCCACCTGGTTTCTCCAGGTTGATGAGGGTGTGGCTTAACCTCCATCTCAGAGTGGGCAGCCCGGACTCCCATGTGAGCTCTCTTTAAGACAGATTCCAGCACCTCTAGTGACTTGAGTACACACTGGTCAGTCATTTCCTCCAACACAACCTCTTGCAGATGGGGGCAGAGGGGAGGGGGTCTCCCTGAAATTATTTTAAATGAGGTAACCTTGTTTAAATAGGGTGTGCACCATGCCCTAAGGAGGGTGAAGGGAAGGAGATCCACCTATCCACCACCAGTCTCTAGAATTAACTTTGTCAAGATCTCTTTAAGAGTCTGGTTCATTTTCTCTACTTGCCCAGAACTCTGGGGCCTGAAGGCAGTGTAGTTTCCAATTTGTGCCCATGGCTTTGGCCAACACCTGTGAGACTGAACTCACGAAATGCGGGCCCTTATCTAACGCGATCACCAGAGGCAACCCAAACCTAGGAATTATTTCCTCTAGTAGCTTTTGGCTACCACTCCTGACGTCTCATGTTCGGTGGAGAAAGCCTCTACCCAGCCTGAAAAAGCATCCACAAAAACTAACTTGTACTTGTTTCCATATTTTCCCTGTATCATTTCTGTAAAATGTACTTCCCAATAAACTCCTGGTTCCCTACTCCTCTCTCTTTTACCTCTCCCCATCCTGGTTCCTCCTGCATTTAATAAGCCCCTTTCCTTATAAATAGCCCCATGTACATGGAGAGTAGCAAAGGCATACCTGCTGTCCGCGTAGATGTTGGCGGCCTTACCCTTGGCCATCTGCAGTGCCCTGATAAGTGCAATCAACTCTGCTTCTTGCCCCGAGGTTCCAGGGGACAGGGCTGCCTTCCGGAGCTCCTGCTCAGGAGAGATCATTACAGCCTCGGCATACCTTTTCCCATTGGCTATGTAGCTGCTCCTGTCTGTTGCATCACTGGGGGCTGGAAAGTCACTTTTGGTTCGTTGAGGAGGGGGGACTTGATACCCCATTACTCAGGCATTTGTCCTTGACCAGGAGGGCTGTAGCAGCAATTGTCCAGGTGAGCTGGCCCTGGAATCCCTCCTATGGGTTAGACCACTCAAAAGCAAAGAGGGGCTGAGACTCCCTTGCCAGAGGTATGCAGAAAAATGCATCCTTGAGGTCTAGAACTGTATACACATGTCCCTTGGGGCCCAGGAGGGAGAGTAAGGTATAGGGGTTAGGCACAGTCAGATGGATATCTCCTGATCCCTACCTTTGCTCCCCAGGGGAGGGGGTGCTGCCAGACATGAACAGACATAGCAGTCACTATTCACTGTACCAGTACTGGAGGCTGTCCCTTGGCCAGGCCAGGAGGCTTTCCCTGTGCCCAGATTTCAGGAAACTCGACCTGCAGGGTTTGGAGAAGGCCTCCTTCTTCTTCTGTTTCTTCTAGTTTTGAGACTGGCTCATAAGGGAGGTGTTCATTCACTGCTGCCACAAGCATCTGGCAGTAGAACTGGAGACTCTCCCTACCTTTACATGAATCTCCTTGCAGATGAAACTCATTTTTCAAGACGATCACAATTGTAAAAACTCAGAAACAGACATTGCCAATGATCTGATTTGAGAGTTACCGCAACAGGATTGACAAGGAAGCTTAGTTATTCTATGACACATAACACTTTAATAGTCAGAACACTTAGTGATGATCTTGTACTAGTACATTAAAACTGTAGGTAGGACACTACCTCCAGAATAGTTATAGCACCTATTTAAATGTAACCCAAGTCTTCTCATTTGTTTAACAGTCCTTCCCAAGTGACTTAGCAAACCAAATAAAAGGCCTAATAGGTTAAGAAGACTTAATTTATTATTTAAATCTTGGGAAGTATGGTAAAACCTTAGAGTTTTAAAGCGCAAGCCTAAATAGGAGTTGGGATTTCAAAGAGGTAATAAATACAAATCATAGAAACTGGTTTCTCCCGGCAGGCAAAGAGAGCAACTATTTACATTTTCTTATCAAGAGCAGACCAACATTGGGAGAAAACCTTGCCTTTTGAACAAAGAGAAAGCAGAGTTTCAATCTTATCCTTTAAAACCCATTCATTTCAATCTTGGTCCATGCTGACCATATTTAAAATTCCGTTCCAAAGTTTTCCCTCTACAAACTTTTTATACCTTTTTATACCTTTCCTTTGCATTGGGATTTTGCCCCACGCCATTTTTTTTTCCAAACACCCATCTCATTTAGGACAAAATTACCTTCTTTTACCTTTAACAAAAATGCATTTCCATTCTTTATCTTTTTTACTGATCTCCTACTTTTCCACATACAGAGTTGCTTCCCTTATTTCCACCAGTCTTAGTTACAGTCAGCAGAATGTTGCACTCTTCAGAAACCTTAATTTCCAAGGAATACTAAGGAGTAACCGATTGTGAATTGTTACACCATAAGTCAGTTTCAAAACACAAGTTTCTAAAATAAACAATTTCAGCAAATCCTGCAAGTTACCAATTCCAGTGCAACTGCTAATAACTCCCGCTCACCTGCACCCCATGTTCTGCGTGGGGACACCCAACCAAGCCTCCTGCTCGTGTGGGGCTAAGCCGCTGGGACCCCGGGAGCCTCCTCAGCTGCTGCTACAGTGGCGCTTTCAGCATCATGGGCCCAGGCGCCCCGGGAGCCTCTGCCCCGGGCTCCGACACCCGAGCACAGCCCACCTCGCCTCAGCCCTGGCCATTTTGTTCCCGCGGGCCTCCAGGGCCCAGGCGCAGCTTCCTGCTGGACGGAGGGCCCCACAGCCCCGGTTCAGCCCACTCAGATGCCATAGTTGAAGCGGTGGAGCCGTACAGACACACTCACACACTCAGACACTCATCACATTCAAACAGGTTGGACTCCCTGTGCCCCCACTAATGAGAGGTGATCAGGTGATCAGGCTCCCCTTCCATCAAATAGGATGGGTCTTCAAACATGACTGCCTAGACTAGGGGACTCAAACCCCTGGCGACCGCCTAGCCCAGGGGGACCCCAAACCCCCTGGCAACCGCAGATGGGGATTTTCTAGGTCCCCTGAGAACAGTCTTCCAACTCCGTGGAAGCAAAACCAAAAACTAGGCAACGGCCTCATGCTGACTGGCGGGAGTAACTCGCCTCGTCTCAGACTGAAGGGATTCCACATCCCTCCAGAGAGGATCAGAATGTCTTTGGAATCTTCCCACCCTTGGTCCACTAGTATGTCCACCTAGACCATATCCGGTGCTACAGAATACCAATAATGAGCTCACACAAGAGAGACAGAGGACAGACAGACAGACACCAACCATGACCAGTCAGGATCTTCGGGTTGGGGGTCCCTCACGTGTCTTGGGGATCCCGGATGAGGCCCCAAATGTTATGACCAGATTTTGAGATCCCCAAAGACCACAAGGGAATCGCCAAATCCAATGCAAAAGCAAAGAGCCTTTATTGGAGCTAGCTCAGGCTCAGTCTCCCACACCCACCAATGAAGCAGTGAGATGCAGAGAAAAAGCATGGTTTTCAGAAGCACAGTAGTTTTATAGCATGCAGGTGGCAATGGGGGGGGGGGTGATGTGGTGGCTTATATTGATTGGCCAAACGTCAGTTGCGTAAGGTGGGCTAGGCCAGGGTTGGCCATATTCGTGTATGGTTTTTCTGGGGAGGGGTCATCAAGCGGGAGATTTACACAAGATGGAGGGCACAGCACACAAGATGCATCAGTCTTAATCTGCCCTTTCACATGCAGTATCTTCTTCCTGTGACTATTTATTTCATTTAGCATAATGTCCTCCTAGTTCATCCATGTTGTTGCAAAAGTCAGAATCTCTTTTTTTTTTTTAAGTTTCAATAAGATTTTATTTTCTATACATCCACCACAATTTCTTTAGTCACTCATCATAGACTTATGGTTGACTATCTCCCTTTGAGAAGTCAGTATCATCAGAAAAATGCTCTTCATTTTGTAGGAGACTACTAATGTTGAGAGTAGAGAGGGAGACAGAGTGCTGAGGAACCTATTTTAAAGGATCACTGGTAGAACAGTAATATCAACTTTATTATATGCTTATTTTAGTCATTAATTGACAATGAGATAGCCACATGCAGCACATTGACTAAATATTTACTTTTTTATTCTTTCTCACATAAACATTGTTCACCCCATTTTATCCATCCTGAGTATTCCTCTAATGAGATGTCAGTTGATCTTTGAAATATAGGAAAAGATTACCTTGAATTCTCTGATGCTCTGTCTCTGTTTGGGCAATACATTGAATCATATATGAAATTTATCTTACTGATGCTATCCATGATCTCCCCTACCCCAAAAACTGTTGCCCAGAGTTTAGAAATAGAACAGACATAATAACTTGGTGGGGGCGCCAAGGTGGCTCAGTCCTTAAGTGTCTGCCTTTGGCTCAGGTCATGATCCCAGGGTCCTGGGATCGAGGCCTCCATGGGGCTCCTTGTTAGGCCAGGAGCCTGCTTCTCCCTCTTCCTCTGCCCCTCCCCCTGCTTGTGTTCCCTTTCTCACTTTCTCTGTCTGTCAAATAAATAAATTATAAAATAAATAAAATAAATAATAATAATAATTTGGTGGAAGAGAACAGCAGAATGCCTAGTGTTACAGCACAGTGTCAACGCTGGTCCTTCTGTTCTCAGGTTCTTCAATTGTCCAACTCAGATGCACTTTCTGCCTGTCATTCTCCAAGCAACACCCAAGTTCTTGGCTTCTTTCTCTTCTGTGGCTTTTTTTGTCTCTCTCACTCCCTCTCTCAAAGTATAAGATACAAATACAAAATCCCCCAAGCCCGAATCACTCTGTTACAAAATTGTTTGGCCAATTCTTATGTTGCTTTGACTCCCTGGAGGCCTGAGCTTTTACCGAAGCTGTTTAAAGGCATTCACCTCTACAAAGAGTGTCACTTCCCTCAAAGGAACACCTAGGAGCACTGGGTGTTATATTTAAGTGATGAATCACTAAATTCTATTCCTTAAACCCACATTACATTATATGTTAACTAACTGGAATTTAAATAAAAACTTGAAACATGACCCCCCAAAAAGAATAATTAAGTATTAAGGTTGTAAAAAATTTCACCAGCAAATGCTCATTTCCCCTACTCCATCTTATATAAATCAACTCTGGATAGCATTAGAGTTTTCCAAATTAGGTCGGTTAACATAGAATGTTCTCATATCTTAATTTGTAAGTGAATCGACTGTTAAAAAGAACCAGTTCCATCTATTACCTTGAGATGTATAACTGTTCTTTTCATTTGAATTTAACAATATATAGGTAATGGTAATTATGTATGAAGAATTTGGGAGAAAGTAAAATATCCCAAGACACATCCCTCAAAAACAGTCTAAACAGAGAATTTATTCCTTACTCAGTGTAGATGACCAATGTTTAGCAAGCTTATTTTCAGGGGCGCCTGGGTGGCTCAGTTGGTTGGGCGACTGCCTTCGGCTCAGGTCATGATCCTGGAGACCCTGGATCAAGCCCCACATCGGGCTCCCTGCTCGGCGGGAAGCCTGCTTCTCCCTCTCTCGCTCCCCCTGCTTGTGTTCCCTCTCTGGCTGTGTTTCTCTCTGTCAAATAAATAAAATCTTAAAAAAAAAATAAAAGGCTTATTTTCAGTTATGACTGCCTCCTGGACAAAAACAATTCCTTGTACACACATTATTTCCCCCGGTCCGTGATTATTTAAGCTGGATTTGACGGCACTGCTGCATCACAGTTTGAGAGAGAGCATTCATTCACACAAACCCGCAGGACATTTTCTTATCAGGGACACAGGAAATGGCATTTTAATGTGGGTATTCTATCATCATCAACGAGCTCTCAAGGAGTTCCTGCCCTTATTTTTCTGCTCAGGTACAGCAGCAAAACTCTGCCAATGGCTAAAGAACTATGAAAGAGAAGCCAAAGAGAATGAAAGCAAACTATTATCCAGATCAAGACTACTGAGAGGAACAACAAAAAGAGGGTATAATAATGCAAGGTATAAAATATAGTTTTATTTTATTCCATTTTTACCAAAAAGAATGTAGTTAGCCACACCGGTAACGAGTGGTGTCACATGGTCCTCTCTGAGACTATTAAGTAGGCACTGTTATTGTTCAAATGAAAAAGCTCGTAACAAGATTTTTTTTTTCAAGTCAGAAAAACCCTGTAATCCACAGAACTTTACACCAGAATAGAACTTGTAGACAATCATAGCAGAGACATTAATTGCCCTGCTATACCTAAATTCCCTTACAGGTTAATTTACTTCATTTACACCCTAGAAAAGAATTTCTCTCCAAAAATCTGCCTTCTGGTTCCTGCCAACACACAAAGGTGAGGCTTGCATCTCTGTTAGGGTATGAGCCCTTTACTCCATTTGTAGACCCTACACTTCCCAGTAGGGTCATGTGGATCCTTAACCTTGGTTTTCTCTCTGGTGTCCATGAAAAAAAGTAAGGCAGACCCAGAGTAGAGCAACTATCAGCTGTCTTGTGAAATTTATCATTTGAGATTTCTGTATAGCTTTTCAATTAGGAGAGTCGAGGTCCTCAAGAACATTGTCATAAGTCTCAGATCCCACTTCTTTCCCATTAGGAAAGGGCTTTGACTGGGGGAATGGTCTAGGTTCTAAATTAGGTCTTCTTTGAAAAATCTGATCTGTCATTTTTTCAATTAGATCAAGTGTCTGCCTCAGCTCTGTTGCTCTTATGTCTGAAGGACATAATTGTTTCTGTCAACGAAGCTAAGGAGGCTCCCAACACTCACACTTTGTTTTAAATTGTGGGTCAGTATACCGAAGCCTGTCCTCTTCAATGCACCAATGGCACTTATCAAAGCATTCAATTCTATAGTCTTAGGTACTATTCCTTTGAAATTTTTAAATGCTTCTGACTTTTTGCCAACTAGTGAACCTCCTCTCATCTATTTTCTGCCAAAGTTCACCACAGGTGGAAGTATTAGCAATCCCTCTGCTATACCATGCTAGCACGAGCAAAAGCCTGCTTTCCACCAGGGATGGTGTCCTGGTTGCCAGCTGGTCAGTAATTGGTCCACTTCTAGAATTCCATTCTTAGAGTCTGCTTCTCAGGTCCATTTCTGATACCAACTGTCTTAGGTAGAAATTCCTCAGATCAAATCCTGAGAGAATGCTTCTTGCAAGAGTGATGTGTTGAGGAGTGTTCTACAAGAGGAGTGAGGGAAGCAAAACAGTAAGAAAGCAAGCACGGAGGTCTTCCTGGCTAGAAATAGACCTCGGCTATCTGATCCCATGAGGGGCTCTAAATCAGAAATAACACCCCAGAGTTCATTCCCTCTTAAACCAAAGAGATGGTCTTGTCTTCTTGGATTAGTCAGTCATTAACCTGGCTGTTCTCTGAGGGTATAGAGTAATGACCTCGGAGAAGAGGCAGCACCCAGTCAGCAATGGAGGAGCAGTGTGACTCAACTGGTGAGGATGATCTGGGTCAGTCAGCCCCAAGAGCCTCACATCAAACAGATTCCGTGAGGCTAAGCCCACAGTACTCCACTACTCATTTATTTCCCCCAGCTCATAACTCCTCTACCTTTACAGTTCATTCCTTATGGGGAGTTTAGATTTGTGCATTTTGTTACATACAGCAATAATTTTAGGTATGATATGTTGTCTCTCCAACTTTCTTTCTTGGCATTTGAAGGATAAGAGTTGGGTAATAGGTTGAACTTTTCTCACAGCTCAAGTCAGTGTTGAAGCCTGAAGCCTTGGTTGAAACATAATTAACACTGGGTGATTAGTGGAGTTTGCAAATAATCTACGGTATATAATTAACTATTAATGTTATATTTCTTCTAAGGTTATATAAATACCGAATAGAGTCCAACTAGATGAAACAGAGAGAAATTGTGGCAAGCTGTCTATTTCTCACCAATACTCCAACATACACCCTTTAACGTCTTAGGAAAACAGATACAAAAGAGCAAGTTTCTTTCTTTTTTTTTTTTTTTAAGATTTTATTTATTTGACAGAGAGAAACACAGGCAGAGAGGGAACACAAGCAGGGGGAGTGAGAGAGGGAGAAGCAGGCTTCCTGCTGAGCAGGGAGCCCGATGTGGGACTCGATCCTGGGTCTCCGGGATCATGACCTGAGCCGAAGGCAGTCGCTTAACCAACTGAGCTACCCAGGCGCCCCACAAAAGAGCAAGTTTCATATTTGTTCAACTTATTACAAAGAATAAACTTTAAAATAAAACATACATTTTAAATAAAAATTTGTATATGCTTTATAAATTAAGTGTATCCCTATCAAAAATAAAACAAAATAGGGCACCTGGGTGGTTCGGTTAGTTGAAAATCTGCCTTTGGCTCAGGTCATGATCCCAGAGTCCTAGGATCAAACCCCACATCAGGATCCCTGCTCAGCAGGCAGTCTGCTTCTCCCTCTGCTCCTCACCTGGCTCATGCTCTCTCTTTTTCACTCTTCCTGTCTCAAATAAATAAAATGGTTTTTTTTTTTAAGATTTTATTTATTTATTTGACAGAAAGAGAGATCACAAATAGGCAGAGAGGCAGGCAGAGAAAGAGGAGGAAGAAGGCTTCCTGCTGAGCCTGATGTGGGACTCAATTCCAGGAACCAGAGATCATGACCTGAGCAGAAGGCAGAGGCTTAATCCTCTGAGCCACCCCGGAGCCCCTCAAATAAATAAAATCTTTAAAAAAATAAAAATAATAAATAAATAAAGCTAAACAAAAAAATTGATATTAAAAATCAACAGGAACTCAATAGGAAAATGTGAATGAATAATGAATACTCTATATTGATAAGGATCAATATTTCATGCAGCAGTTAAAACATTTAAACAAGTGACACAGGAAACTATGAGATAAAGAATAAGAGATATTACACTTTGAAAAATCTAAAAGCATTGTGTGCTTTATAGTAGCTTGTATTTGATTATTACAACAGCAAAAGAGTATTTTTTTCTTATGGTGAACAGAAGATAAGAAAGTAATTGGAAGCAGTGATCATATTTTTAAACAAAGCAAGTAGAAATGGATGATGATCCAGAATAAGGAGACAATTTAGGTAAAGAATAATAATGTTCTAGAAGACTCAGGAATTGGCACACTTATAAACCAGAAGGAATGGGCGGTATTCAATATCATAAAAGGGAAAATTACAAATATAATCATGTAATTCATAAGTGCTTCCCATCTGACCTTTTAAACAGTTAAATATTTTAGACATTAAGGCAAACCTTCAATGGGATTCAAATGCATTATTCACATGAACAGATGTCTGTTTCTGCAGAGTTGTTTCAAAACCTCTCTGTAGAATCAAATGAAACATGTTTAGCTTAGAGAGAACAGTTTTAATCACCTTACCATAGTGTAATCACACAAATAAAGTTTTGTTTAATACAGTCTTTCCCGGGGCCAGCTCCCATGGACTTCTGTCTCAGTTATCTGGACGAGAAATTGAAGTGACAATAGGAAGCACTATTCAATTTAAGTACTTGTAAGACCACAAAGAGGCAGCACAACGTGGGCCCACGTAGCAAAACAGCAGCAACGGTGAAGAGCTTCAGGCCATGTTGGCAAAGACCACAGAATAGCTTCTGTCTGTGTCAGTCCCGGAGGTCAGAGCCGGCTGTGGCCCATGAAGAGTGTAGCCGAGTAGCACAGGTCAGCTCCAGCGGGCAGGGGCTACATACACTTCAGGGGGCTCATCATGCCCAGAGGCATGATTAGAAACTCGAGAGGACTGACTAGTGAGCACATATGGGATATTTTCCAGGGTTTCCATGAAAATGTTAGTGGCAAGACCCTACACATAATCCCAGGATACAAGATTTCACAAATAGATTCTATCAGTGGGAGTTTCTCTTTGGGAACTGTGGAAAGGAACTCAGGTGATCCCACGGTAAGGAATTCATTAGAGCAGTGGCAATGGGGAGTAGGGTGCAGAGTGCAGGGAAGAGAGTGGGGTGCCTCACAGATTCAAAGGGAAGGCAGGAGAATTGGTCAGGAACCAGGGGAGCGCAGGGCACTTATAGACAGACTCGCCTGCATGAATTTCAGCTCTACCTTTTACCTTTTTACTCTATTAGTGATATAAATTCCAGAAAGAAAAACTGATTAGCCTAATTCAGTCATTCGCTTGCTCTTTGGCTAGGAGAGCACCAAGTACCTTGTTTGACAGGCTGTATTTAATAAGACATTAAACAGACTATTCAGTGGGGCAAAAATTATTCTCCCCAAAGGAAACTGAGGTCTTGTTCTAGTATTAGACATTTCAGGGTGGAGGAAAAGTGGAAGACTACTGAAGTTTAGTTAATTGTTAGTACACTTAAATTGGTTTGAGACACTAGAATTACAAATTAGACCCAAATGTGACCAAAGTGTGGAAAATGAGGTCAATGTAGGAGAAAGACAGAAAATGCAGGGCAGGGCAAATAAGGTTGTAAGTGGAGAGGAAAAAAAAAAAAAAAAAAAAAAAAAAAAAGGAGTCTCTCTCCCGATTATATAATAGATAGTTGTTCTACCAAGATGTCCTGAATTAATAGTGAACATATGAGTAAGAGAATAAATAGATGAACAGATGGATGGATGAATGAATAAGTTGAAGATAGATGGATAAATAATGCTGATTTGATGAAATCCAACAATCTGCCATAAAAATAAATGATGGCAATAGAAATACATGGACAATAACCTAGTTTGCCTCTGTTACAGGTGAGATCCAATAATTACTATGGGGCCATTAGATTAGCTACAAAGCATCTCACCACCCATATCTAAATTCTTAAGATGTCTTCTAAAAAGTAAAATGTTCAATTTTCTTTGATTTTTGTGTATTCAGATTGCACAGTTGATCAACCTCAAAAAACTTGTGTTATTGAGGGGATCATGATTGCAATGACATGGCTTTGAAAAATGACCCCAAACATGGCCAATTCTTTCATCTTCTAAAATCATCTACAATAGGTATCTACCCATTCTGCGTATTATCATCTCCCCTCTCCCAGAAAGTTTTCTAAAATGGTAGCTAGAGGGCGCCTGGGTGGCTCAGTGGGTTAAAGCCTCTGCCTTCAGCTCAGGTCAGGATCTCAGGGTCCTGGGGTCCAGGCCCGTGTAGGGCTCTTTGCTCAGCGGGGAGCCAGCTTCCTCCTCTCTCTCTGCCTGCCTCTCTGCCTACTTGTGATCTCTCTATGTCAAATAAATAAATAAAATATTTAAGAAAAAATGGTAGCTAGAATAATGCCATAAAAACATTCAAAGTATCTCTGACAGGAAATAGCAAATCATAAATTGATCTCATTCATTCATAGAAATCTCATGAAATGGCCACAACTCAGCAAGAATTATTCTTATGTTTTAAAAGTTCTATTTCTTAGAAGATTTTTTATTTCAGGAAAAGAAAAGAGACAGACTGCAATTATGTGATTCTATGTAATCAAAAATCTTTGGGGTAAGGTTATATGGTTTTGAGTCTTTTAGCAAAGTTTTGCTTGTTACAACTTCCTAAAAACATGGGCATTTCCACCATCACTTTAGCTTGTGTTTTTTTAATGTGATATTTTCAGACAGACCAATTAGAATTTTGATATGTTTTCCAGTATAACATACATAATAGTTTTTAGTATCCGGTTATAAATACATCTTTCACTGCTTTCCAGGAAATTGTCACATCTGGCCACCAATAAGACTAACAAGCATATTGTGAGCATTAACGAAGTACCTAGTTAGTAATAATAATAAAGATTTTTTAAGAAACCCTGATATTATTGCATACTCATTATATGCCAGGAGCTGTGACCTGAGACAGCCAAACCCCTTGCCTTTCTGTGAGAACCCTGTGTCTTCTAAGACATCAATCTGCCATCTAGAAAAGATGACATTCAATAATTCCTTAAAATATTTTTATTTCTTTGACATGTTGCATGCTTTGTTTCAGCACATGCTATAGGTCACATGTGTACCTTTCTAAGAACTTCACAGTGCTTTTGATGAATATAACTTGAAACTATCTTCATCACATATAATAACTGGTAAGGTTTAACATCTTAACGAGTATCCGTAGTCTGATTCCTAGGTTTTTCAGAAAGCCTAAGATTATGTAGATGCAACAGGACTGAAGAGGGGCCTCAGAGCCAAAGTGGGATGTGGGGACTACAGAGACGAAGCCGTTGCTGTTCTCACTCACAGGTGCACACCTCTGCATGTTAGCACGACGTTCCGGTGTATGTGATAATACTTCAACCATTTCATACTAACATTTCTCTTTATCTGGCCATGGGACGTGTGAGAGAGACCAAGATCCAAAATATCAGTGAGTTATCTTGGAGAAGTGGTGTAAGAGAGCCAGATGAGTCAAATCACCCCCTGCTGCTAGAGAGTCTGAGAAAGTCAAGAAGTTGAATTTGGCAAGGACAGGTTGAATTTGTTGAATTTGTTCTTGTCCTAGGGAAGGACACCTCAAACTGTGCCAGTTCGTGGGAGATAAAGCCACGGGTTTACGTAAGACGATCTTGCCTGGTTCACACTCCTAAATGCATCCTGGGCCTCTCTTTAACAATCTCAGATCCTTAGTGAACTGAGGGGCAACCCCTAACAGGCTCGTAGGCCTCTAGTTCATTTCCTGCTGGGATGTCTCTAGCAATGTCTGCTGCAGTCACCCTAGCCGTTTTCATTTTTCTCTGTTTTTCAGCCCTTTTCCAGCCACATTCCCAGAGCCTTTCCACTAGCTCTCAACTCACCCTACAAATTTTCCTCCCTTCCTCACTCAGTTCCTACTTGTCCTTTCAATATCCACTCAAATGTCACTTCCTGAAAGAATTCTCCCCTGTCATTCAGGCTCTGTCAGGTTACCCTGTTACAAATTCATAGACCATGATAGTTCTTTATTAATGAAACTTGCCTTATTTATAATTTATATTTACATAGGTGAGTATTTACCTTCCATCTGTTTTCTCATTGCACCACAAACCCATATTCCTGAATCTATTCCCAGGACTCAGGGCCTGGAACAGGGTTGGTATTGAAAGAAAATGTGTTGGGTACACAAATAATTCATTCTATGTCTATCAGAGATGTGAAGAGAAATGAAGATACATGGGGGCTTCATATAAGCTGTGATGACTGCGTAACCAAGACAACCGATAAAATTTTAGACCGATTTCTTCCTGACTACGCTCCTGAATTCCTTTTTAAGAGTTCTTACTTCAGAAAATTTGTGATTGCCTTGTTTCTCTGCCTCTTTGAAATGTACACCCATCTTTTCCCAGCCTCCTGCTAGATTTACAACCCAGGAATATCTTTAACAAGGATCAGAGAGCCATCCCCTTGAAAATGTAATCATGGAAGATGATAGTGCCTCTGTCTCCCAGTGTCGTGGGAAAATAGGAGCCTAACTTTGATGAGTATCAATTAGCAAAGACAGATGGCCTACTTCCATTGATCAATCTCCTTCCCAATGTCCTGCAGTCTTTCTCCACCAGCTTATCACGGCCCTTAAAACCTTCCTGCCTTTTGTTTCAGCATAATTGAGTTCAATATCTCTCCCCTATGGCAATAGTCTTGACTAAACTCTCCCTTGCCTGCTTAGCTTGGCCTTGTGCAATCTTCCTTTGACGTGACTCAGTTGGGCATTGCCTTGGTAGTATATGTCAGAGGAGAGTCTTCTGCTTTGCAGGTCAAAAGAATGTTTGTGCTCTAATCACTCTAGACTTTTCATGACCAGAGCTGAGAAGTCAGCCGGTTATTGAAGTTTTCTTAAACCAGAAAGGTCTTCAACTGCTGGGATTGTGTAAGGGATAGCTCTGCCTGCAGAAAGAAAAACAGAAGACTTATCCATTAAATTTATGTTTGAGACAACATGATTTTATGATGTTTTTTCATGTTTCCTTCCTTGAAATTCTCTTAGGTTTAGTTGTATCACAGTACCTGTGGCATTCCCTTGTTGTCCAAGAGCTTTATATTGTTTTGGAGTTTCAATGCCTATAAATAATTCCACCAAAAAGTTTAATTAAACTAGTAGGTCATTTAGTCCATGCCATTCAATTAAATGTTAGATTGCTGGTCAGAAGTCTTCACCGGAGCATATTTTCAAAATGGCTTGGTATTTTATTTGACTTATCTTTGATTGATGTTTAACTTATCCTTAGGAGGTATCTGAGTATTAAAAAAATATATTTTAAAAATAGGAAGCCAGGTCCACCAAGAGAAGGACAAGGGCAGGTAGATGATCTGAGTAGAGAAATTTGCTAACATTTGTGTTTCTCTCCTCTCTTTCTCTTTCTTTTTTCCTTCTTTTCTATTTTCACAAATATTTACTGAATAAATATGTGCCACACACTTTTCTAGGCCTTGAAGATACACTAGTGAACTAAAACAAATTGAAAGAAAAAAAGTCCTGTTATCATAGACTTTACAGTCTGATATAACATTCTTTCTTTCCTCACTTCTTTTCTAAAATCAGACTGCAGAGATACAGTCAGTTTTTGGTGGAGCTGACAATTCAAAATCTTACTTCCAGAGCAATTAAAGAACAAATGGCTTGTGTATATCTGCTCAGTGCTGGGTCTGAAGAGTCCTGCTAAATTTCCCCAGAGGTTATCGACATGTTCACCATCACTCATAAAGATGTATGTCTCTGCCTCCCAGAGATGAAATCAGAGACTATATTAAAGAACAGGAGAAGGCTTAAGATCATGAGATTTTAAATAAAATTCAAAATGAGCTCTCCTCCACCCTGTTGTGACCCAAGGGATACAACAAACAGGGTGCCCCTTAGCGGGGTGGGCTCTAGGCAGCCTGAAGGTTCTAGGTGCTAGAACTAGGGCTGAAAAATAGAGTGAGGTGGGTGAATAGCAACACATTGCTTCACGATTTAAATTGTGGTTTCAGCATGGCTTATGCCTTTCACTGAAAAGAAAGGGAGGTATCTCAAGAGCTTTCTATTGTCTTATCTTCTTAGGCTCTATATGATATCTTAATTGCACATGAATTACATTAAGCCTTCCAAGTCAACTAAAATCACCTACATTGTTGGCATTAGATTATTACATTGGCAACATTGTAATTGTTCACTAGCATAGAGGGTACAGTAGAAATTCTAGTAAGTTCATTGCTAGTCATGATTATGATTAACCAATTTCATGAGCATTAGAGTATAATTAGTCATGATCTGTAATATTTATGTTCCCTTTAGGCATCATTATGTTTTTGTATGTGAGTAATTTTATAACCCATACATCTATAAAGAACCAAAGATACTCAAATGTGCTTATACTTATTTTCATTCAAAACATTGATATTCATTCTCAAATTTATGAAGATCCAAATGAGGATTATATGAAACCAGTCACAGAACAAAAAATATTAAGTATAATTCTTTAAAAATGATGTTAGCCTCAAATGTTACATGATAATTTTATAAGCATACACTATAAAAATATACACCTACGCTTATATAAAATATGAAACATTAACTTTATATCTAATTGTTATAGCTATTAATCCACTAATTTGCTAATTATTTTTTAAAAATACTCTAAACAATGTATTGACTTAGCTATTAATATTGCATATTCACAAAAGAAAGAATCTGTCTCCCACAAAAAAAGGAAAGGATAAAATAAGCAGAAGAGTAGATCAAACTATACAAGGATCCTAAGCAAGTAAGTTAAACAGTACCTGCATTTTTGCTCATCTTTCCAATTTGGGGATATTACAAACAGTGCTGCCAAGAACATTCTTGTATAGTAGACATGTGCAAGAGTTTATTTTAATATTCTTTCTTTGACTGGGGCCCATAGTACAAACTTGAACAGAAACAATGATTTTGAGCATCTCAGACATGTTCTTATTTTTAAAGAGGATGCTTTTAATGTTTTCCCACTAAAGAATCATGTACTTCAAGTTTAAGTTATATGACTTTTAGTAAACTATATTTTTATTTTATTTATTTATGTTATTTATTTATTATTTTTTTAGGACAAATGGGTATAGGAATCTATCAAATGTTTACGGGCATCTGTTATACAATTTTAGGTGCTTTCATCCACTTATGTGATGAATACTTTAAAATTGTTTTTAAAGTTTTTGTTTTGTTTTGTTTTGTTTTAAGATTTTACCAGTTATTTGAAAGAAAGAGCAAGCATGAGCAGGGGGAGAGAAGAGGGAGAGCGAGAAGCAGGCTCCCCTCTGAGCAGGAAACCCAACATGGGACTCATTCCAGGACCCTGGGATCATGACCTGAGCCAAAGGCAGATACTTAACCCACTGAGCCTCCCAGGTACCTTATATTTTTAATGTATTTTTTAGAAATAATTAGCAAATTAGTGGAAAGATTTTTTTGTTAATATTAAAACACTATTGCTTTCTGAGGATAAATCTGACTTAATCTATTTATCATCTTAAAACGGATGAATTTGTTATAGAAGCAGTTAGTTCGGTTCTAACAGGATGCCTAGAGGTCAGCAAAGAGGAAATAAGGAATACTTTGAAGAAATAAGAAGCAGGACCTGGCAGCACCCACAGAACAAAGCCACAAAAAATCCCATCAGGGGCGCCTGGGTGGCTCAGTTGGTTGAGTGACTGCCTTCGGCTCAGGTCATGATCCTGGAGACCTGGGATCGAGCCCCACATCGGGCTCCCTGTCTGGCAGGAGGCCTGCTTTTCCCTCTCTCACTTCCCCTGCTTGTGTTCCCTCTCTAGCTGTGTTTCTCTCTGTCAAATAAAATAATCTTTAAAAAAAAAAAAATCCGATAAAACCAGATCAGCCCCAAATGGCAGGTGCCATGACAAGGAACCCCTGACCAAATAAGGAAATAAAAAGTGTGAAACCCTGCTTCCAAGAAATCCTTCCCCCAAGTAATAAATATTCGACCCCTTAGTTAACAAGTCTCAATAAAAGATGAAAACCCAAACAAGGCACACAGCTCTCGCTCTCTCTCTCTCTCTCTTTCTAAAGTTTGCCTGCTCTCACATCTCAAGAGCATAGTTTTGATGAAAGACAATTGTCAGAAAGGCAGGTAGGGACAAGGGGCCCCACACCCTACAAGGAAACCACCCTTAAAAGGATTTTATAACACACTGGAAGGAGCCACCCACCCTTTGCCATGTGACAGATAGTTGACAAAAACCTGTTTGGGTGACAGGCTCATGAAGGGTTAATCAGATTAGAACAGCCTGCCAACAAGCCCATAAAAACCCCTGGTTTTAGAAACTCCATTGGCAACCCTCACAGGGTCCCCTTCCTCTTTGGGAGCTTTGTACTATCATTCAATAAACTTCACTATCACTCAGTAATCATTGCTTTGTTGCAGACCACTCTCCGTCTGGTCTACCCCTTCCTTCTTTAAAGCTGCATAACCAAGAACTACTCACACTAAAGGAGATGGAATCCTGTAACACTTTTGCTTTAATAAATTCTCCTGCTTGTATCCTTCATCCACTGTGTTGCGTCTGTCCTTGAAGCCTTTCTCGTGATGAGATGGAGAACCTTCAGCAACATCTTTGGGACAGGCAAAATCAAGGCCTCAGGGCTCAGGGTCTTCCCAACTCTTGCCAAAATATGGCAACGAATCATCTGGTTTGTTAACACTTTGCTAGGACCTTTTTTTAAAGATTTATTTGTTTTAGAGAGTGAGCGAGTACACATGAGCAGAGGGAGAGAGAATCTCCAGTAGACTCCCCACTGAGCAGAGTCTGACTTGGGGCTTAATCTTACCACCCTGAGATGGTGACCTGAGTCAAGATCAAGCCTTGGTTGCTTAACTGATTGAGCCACCTACGTGCCACTTTGTTTGGAATTTTGCATCTATGTTCCTGAGTGACACTGGCCTACACTATTCTTTTTCCATGTGCTTTTTATCTAGTTCTATTATCAAAAGTTGTGACTTTACAGAACAGTTGAATAGTGAATCTGCTTTCAGTTGTATGTAAACAGGTTTAAGATTGGACTAATCTGTCTCTTGAATGCTTGATAGAATGCAACCATGTAAGACACTGAATCTGGACTTTCCTTTGTGAAATTATTTTTGTCTTAGTCATCTGGGGCTGCCATAGCATGTACCACAGTAGGTAGCTTAAACAACAGAAATTGATCTTTTCATAGTTCTGGAGGCTAGAAGTCCAAGATCAAGGGGCCAGAATGGTCAGTTTCTGGTGAGCACATTTTATTTGGCTTGTAGACAATCTTCTGGCTGTCCTCAGTTGGCAGGAAGAAAAAAAAAATCAATTTTTTTGGTACCTATTCTCATCAGTGCACTAATCCCATTATCAGGGTCCCACCTCAATGACCTCATGTAACCCTAATTACCTCCCAAAGGTTCCATCTCCAAAGGCTTTGTCTCCAAATATTATCACATTGGGGATTAGACTTCAACATATGAAGGGGAAGGACAGGGAAATAAGATTCAGTCCACAATGATATTAAAAATGATTTTGATTTCTTTAATAAATATAAAGTTATTTATTCTTCTGTTCCTACTTGAATATATTTTGATCACTTATATTTTCCAGGAACTTTTAATTTATTGGCATAAAAGATGTTCTTATTATATTCTAATCACTCTTCTATGTGCAGTTAATTTCCCATTTCCCCATCAGCAGGTTAGACTGTCCTGTCCTCACTGTGCTGTTCACCCCCAGGTGGCTCTGTGTTGATGTTGAGGACCAGGGAAAGCAAATGGCCCTGGCCACCCCCTTTGTCCCTAGAGAGTAGGCTCGGAGCCTGCTGCCTCTCAGCAAAGTCCTCTGAGAAGAACGAATCGTCTTCCCTTGGTGTATCCCAGGCCTTTTTCCATATTGCTGTTTCCAGGTCGGCTGTCCCCATCTTGTTGGCCTTTCTCCTCATCAGCTCTGCAGGTTCTATTCTAGCCAAGCCTGCTGACTTTGCAACTGCAGGCTCTAAAGACATAATGTGGGCAGGAGCCTGTGCTGGTCTTCTGGGGGAGGGTCCCACTGCGCTGGAACTGAGGTGAGCTTGACCTGGATAGACAGTTTTACCAGAGCGCAGGAAAGCAGGTTTTGGCGGAAGCAGGTGAAGCAGCCTGTGTTTGTCCCAGTGCTGCCTCCTCCTGGTGCGTCTGTGTTTCTGTTGAAGGCCCTGGAGAGAAAGGGTGCCTGTGGGCTCCTGTGTACCCAGAGCGGACTCTGCAGGAATTCTACTTCTCTGTGATTCTTCCAAGAGGGGCAAATCATCTTCCATCCTGGGTGGTACAGGCACTCTTCAGATCGCTATTCCCATGCCCTCTTCCCCCAGAGATATTTGCCTGCCTTCTCTCCAGGAGCTAGGCAGCGCCCTCAGGGCTCTAAGTCAGCGAAGCCCACCAACCTTCAAATTCAAGGCTTGAAGCCCTGTTGGTTGCAAGAACTCACAAAAATCAGCCCCTTTGCCCCCAGCAAATGGTTTTGGGGAAATGTTGCCCCTGTGAGTTCCCCTGTGTGTTCCTCTGCCTGTCCATCTCTCTCTCTCACTTCCTCCACCAAGCCTCTCCTCCACGGAGGTCCTGATCCCTTTCTCCTCCAAACCATCTCCACCCTTCCTACTGTCTTTGATAAGGTTTTATCTTTCCCTTTAGTTGTGGAATTTTTTCTGTCCATCTTCAGGCTGATTTCTGGGGTATTTAGGATGGTTTATTATCTCACTGTGTTCCATGGACAAGATCAGCCTGGGGTCCTCCTACTCAGCCGCCATCTTAGTTCTTATCCATATAAATTCTTGACTTAATGTTGTTTCTTCCATGTGATCACTTTTTCTATATTGAAGTGTTTATTCAGATCCAATTTTCACCTGGAAAAAAATTTCTTGAGTGGTTTTCTTAATGGCCCCAAATATGTATTTATTTACATTCATAGATGAATGTTTGGTTGACTGAATGTGTGATTCTACTCTTTCTTTTTCACTCCTTATTCTCTAGATGTTGTTTCACATGAATTTTTACAGAAGTCCAGGCTTGTCTGAGTTACACTCTTTGAAGATAAACTATAAGGAAGCTTATAAAATTTCCTTTTCTTTGGATAGCTAAGTTGATTAACTTTTTTTTTTCTGTGCCTTCTTAGTATGCAGAGGGTTTTTCTTAGCTATGGAATCAAGTCTTTCTTGAAAGTCTTTCTCTTAGTATCTTAGGTTTTGCTTTCCCTGTGATTATTCTTTCTTTCCTTCTTTGTCTCCTTTTCAGATATTAGCTCTTCTGGATTTAACCCTCAAGTCTCTTGTTTTTAACAGTTTTTTCCTCTCACAATTTTCATTTCTTTGCATTCTGAGATAATTTGGTTTCTTGGGTCATTACTTTCCAATGGTGTTCTTTTTTTTCCCCACTATTCATTTGTCTCTACTGACATTTTCTAACTTCCAAGACTTGGGTCTTGAACTCATATTGTGGCCTTTCCATTGGGATCTAACTTGTGTTTTATGAAGATAAAATACTATATTATGTATTTATATGTTTATATTCCTATTAGAGATCCCCCACAATGGTCTTTTCTGTTTCTTTTATTAACTCTGAATTTTCAACTACATCTCCCTCCTCTAAGCTCCCTTCTTCAATTTTAATTATACCTTAACAGTATAAGAATAATTTGTTGTGTCCCGATTCTTCAAATGTCGGTGTAAAATTCAGGAATTATAAACTAACCCTATGGTTTAAATTTGATCCAAAGACCTGGTGTACTTGGCCAATATACTTGCTTTCTAAAAACTATATAAATTCTTTTATATAGCATATTCCTTCTCCAATAGATCAAAGTTCTACCAGTCTCTATGGTATAATAGTATGTGAATTCTCACATATTTATTTTAACTATCTGACCCTTGAAGCCACTTGAAAAACCTTAATGTTTTAGGTTTGAATTTTCTCAGCACTGTGTAGCTCTGGCTGATGGTTTCCTTCAAGCAGTGGTGGGTTAATAAGGTATGAACTGGAAAAAATGATTCTGTTTCTGCAAAGGTTGAGGTTGGAAGGGTCTTCAAGATATCCTTTCAATATGAGAAGAATCAGGGAGGAGTACAAAAGTTCATAAGCTTCCCTCAGAACAGAATTTGAGAGAACCAGTCAATCCACTTCTATGTGAGAAGGTAGCCTTTTTAGTCAAACTGCTGAGATCTCTCAGAAGGCAGTAGGACTGAGTTGTCTAAGAGAGTACAGTGAGAGGCTGGGTGAGCAGCGATCCTCACAATGTCTCCCATTCCCACAAACCCCCTTGCAGAAACAGAGCCCTGCCTCAGTCTCACCTCTATTTAGCTGTGGAGACCCAGCAATTGAGATATAGCTTGTAGACTGTGCCCCCTCCAGTTAAACAAATAATGGGAAATATTCATGTAATTAATTCTATATTCTCAAGTAGCCTCAGAGAATAGGGACAGGGAAGAATACTGTGGTAGCTATGGGAATCTAGTCATTGCCACAATTTTCCGAAATGCTTTTAATTTTTTTTAATTTCTACGCTTAGTGGACTACAACTTTTGTGTTTTTGTTGTTCTATTTTGTTTTTGAAGACTGTCATTAAGTGTCTGAGAAGATTGATAGAGAAAGAAATTTTTATAATAGCAGTATCTACAAAAGTGCTGTTCTAAACTTAAGGATAACAAAGTTAATTAATTCTTATTTTATTTGAATAGGGAATTTGGTAGGGCTTTGGTGCACTATTTACTGATGAGAACACTGGGTTTTAACCACAGTAAAGCATATACAGTACTTTTATTGTCCTATTTACCAAAGATTTCTTATAAAATTTCTTTAATTTTGGCCATGGTAATAATTTATGACTTAAAATGAGCTCACTACAGTGAGAGACCAGGATTAACTCATGTTAAATAACCTCAAACTCCCCCAAAATTTTCTGTGTTCTGAATCATGGCTAGAATTTAAGATTGGATTCCTTCTGATTTCAACCAAATTATATATTTTATGGTAGTATAATAATATGAATTGTTTTTACATTTTATATATGAACTGCTTTCACTGATAATTTTCTTTTCCCCAAGTCTTAATTCTGTGATTTTCTTGTCATCATCTGGCATAATAAGTGAAAAGAATTAAAGAAACGTGGAAAACTAAACATGGAATAGAGATCCATTTGTGTGAATCCTTATAGCTATGTTTCAGGAAAAAATAAAGGCCAAGAGTCAATATTCTTTGTGTTTTAGTTAAATGGGAGAAGGGGAGAACTATTTCTGTCTCTAAGTTGATCTGCAGGTCAGAAGAGTAAGCAACTGATCTTTGCAGTGCGGCACTGAGTAGAAATGAATTGTTGACCAAGGCTGAGGCAGACTCCGGAGGCCATTCATCCCCCTTCAGAGCAGAGGTGCTGGCCCTCTGATATCGAATGGACCAAAGAAAGGTCACTGTGCCTACAGAGACTAAATACAGTCTGTGACTCAGGCAGCAGCTCAGCTGCCCAGTGGCCCTGGGGAAGGAGCCCTGGTGCAAACAGGCTCCCTCTTTAATACTCTTAGTGTTTGATTCCTGGAAAAGTTAATCTTACTTCTGGCCTGCCTGCAGCTGGAGATGAATAGCACAGTTCTTAAACATGAATTTAATGTCCTAAAGCTAAAGTTATTCTTGTACATTCTAGGTAGTGAGACTGATGTCCTCACAACTCCTTAGTTTAGTGGGGAAAGCTTGTCTCCATTTTTTCTTGTACGAATTCAAAACTTAAGGAGGCAAACATAAAGTAACACTAAAGTTGCTTCAGCCATGGCTGCCATGCTCAAATTAGGAGCAGGCACTTAGGTTCCTCTCTTGTCAAGTTTATTGTGGTTCTGCAATGGGTTCCAGCTCCCAGTTCTATTCTGGTACTTGATTTTCATAGTGATAGACCCATGCTTCATTGTCAAACCAAGAATGAGTTCCTGGGTCCCAATAAGAATATATAGAGACAACAGAAGTTATAGAAAAGAGAAGTTCCGGGGCGCGTGGGTGGCTCAGTTGGTTAAGCTACTGCCTTTGGCTCAGGTCATGATCCCGGAGACCTGAGATCAAGTCCCACATCGGGCTCCCTGCTTGGCGGGAAGCCTGTTTCTCCCTCTCACTCCCCCTGCTCATGTTCCCTCTCTGGCTGTGTTTCTCTCTGTCAAATAAATAAAATCACAAAAAAAAGAAAAGAAAAGAGAAGAGAAGTTCCCAGAGCAGCCATCTTTACACTCCAGAGCCATGTAATTTCATGGGCTAGCTCTTTTCCACCACTTGGAAAGCTGTAGAATGCTTGGAAGTGTTATTCACTCGTCACCAGTCTCTTCATAAAGAGTCATGTATTCCCTTTCACGAAATGGCCTGCAAGGAAGAGTCAACGGTTAGTATCTTCAGTTATCCTAAACATACAGTGACTAATAGCACTGATTTTCTCATTTATTCAAGCTGATGTGTATACACGAAGGCATTGGTCACTTGGGTATTATCCAGTGAGAAATTCTTTTCTGTTTAGCCCCTGTTGTTCATAGCCCACTGAGAGCCATCACACACAGAACAAATATGCTATTTCTGCCTTCTTATTTCTTCCAATACCATCTCTAATCGTACTTATGCATTACTTCCTCAAGAAAGTGTGAACCTTGAATTTACCTTTTCATCTCTAATTCTCTGAATTAGAATGATCTGTATAATATTCTTTCAACAAAAATTAGTCATTGTTTTTTAGTTTCCTATTTATAAACAACTTGGCAGGTATTGTCCCACATTTTAATAAATGACATTCAATTGGAGAAGTAAAATACTCACATATTGCATTTTTAAAATCATTATATAGCTTCATCATAACATTTTAAAGTAACATTACTACACTAGCCTCTACATTGAACCCAATGTTTGCTATCACCTTTGATTTCCCACTTGCCCTTACTTTACAAGTGTATTTTCAGGCCAATATTCATCTAAGCAGCTGCTTAATAAGAGCTAAGACCTTAAAATGGGAATTTTCTTAGTTCTAGTCCATTAGTCTTATCTTTACTACTTGCACACAATTTTAAGCTTACCCTTCAATGATAAATTCTCTTTTTTTTTTGAAAGATGTCTGCAGCTCTAAACCTCTATGTCACTAATGTCTACTCAAGTCTACAAGAATATGGTTAAAGTTGTTTTACCTGTGGAAGTATCAAGGTAATGGGGAAACATCTCTAAAGTAAACATTAAGAATAATAGTATAAATATAAAGACATTACAAAAAATGCTCATCTTATTCATAGGCTTTTACATATATAACATAATGTATTCTATACATTTTTGTGTGTATGATACATTTTATAGTAAAAGGGAATTCAGTGGGGGAAAAAAAGAGAATAATAACATAATCATTATGCCCTAGTAGTAAAATCTAAACTTATAGGCAATGGCAACTTCCAACTCAAAGAGTCTATGTTTTCTGACCAAAACAATAAATAAAATATAAATTACAAAATATATCATTTAAAGTATCATCTGTGTCCTGAGGCCTAATGAAAAGAAAATCTAAGAGACAAAGAGAAATCTTGGGAGATCTATGTGAATTTTGGGACAAATGAGGCTACCATGGGGAAGGCACAGAGCTGAGCAAGATGCCCAAGTGAATGAATCCACAACTCTATAGAGAACAGAGAAAAAGAAAAAGAAGCAAAATTATGAAACCAGGTGAGTTTCTAAGGAAAAGAAAAAGGAAGAACACAATTGTGAGACGGAAAAAAATGAGAAAAGTTAAAGTGTAAAAGGAGACGCATCTTGCAAGAAACTTGCAATTACATATGGCAAAAGAGAAGGACCAAAGAAATGTTTTCCTTCTGACAGTTAGGGAGAGAAAGCCATGAAACGGACCTTGTGAAAAGAGAGGTGCTTTTAATGTGTCTTTCCCCATCTCTTCCTTCAAACAAGTGCAGCTGCTATCAGTTAACCAAAGAGGGCATCATCTGAATTTGGCATACCAAACAAGAGACAAATAAATAATTAGAATATGTTTTCTCAAATCTAGATTGACTAAAATTTGCATCTCCAAGGATCCTCAAGAATTCATAGTTATTATTATAGAATTCTTTGTGTCTATCTTTCAGATATCTTATAGAATATTTTCTGTTTCTAAAACCGAGAAACAGTGTGTATGTGGTAGTATTACTATTAATATACTTATAGTTATATAATTATGTATTATTCATATATTACATATAGCTATTAGTTATATCAAAAGTAATATATCAGGTTTTTACATAAAACTAATGGAAGAAAAGATGTAACTTTTCTTGCTAGACTGGATAGATTCACTTTAATTTTTATAGAGCTATTAGAAAACAAAACATTTGGGATTTATCCCCCTGCCCCCTACCTCACACGAAGTTAAATATAAACATACTTAAAATGTCTAAAAATATTGTTGAGTTCATTTGTTATATTTGTAGCTCACTACCAGGGAAAAAATTGATGTCGTCACAAAAGCATGTAGTCCTAAATTGACAAATCAAAAAACTAAATGTTCTGGGATAGTTTTCATGGTAGCCAATATACATTCACTGATGAATCAATGAGGCTTATGGTCAGATCCCACATAAAATACAATATAGGGAAGGTAAAAAAGACTTTTCTGATATTTCTTTGAATATTTTCTCCCATAGCTTTTCTCCATTGTTTTCTTCCTGAAACTTCTATTTGCCAGACACATTCATATATTATCTATGACTCATTTTTTATTTCTAAATTTGTCTCTAATATTTTAGGCAATTGTCTTGACTTTGACATATCACTCTTCTTTTAAATTTTATTTGCATTTTGGGAGTTTTAAAGTCCAAGACATTTTTCTTCTCTCTATTCCTACATCAGGTTCTTGTTTTATACTTGCCATTTTTTTAAATTATCTCTTAGATTAGATTTTATCGTTTCTTCTCTGACATGTCTTTTTCATCCATATTCTCTCTCTCTCTCTTTGAACTTTGGCCTTTCCTTCTTCAAATTTTCCTCAGATATCTGTAGATCTTTGGTTTTTCACTCATACTCAACATTTACAATAACACCTGCCACCATTAACTTAAGTTCTGCTTAAATATATTATTAAAGAAAGAAAAGCAAAAGCTAGAAATTCTGATGGGGATCACTGTATGTGAATGGAGTTAATTAAAGGCAGGCTTTTTTTCATGCTGAGCAGAAAGAGAGCTAGTTGTAACTCAGCTGAGCCCGAAAGAAAGCACGATTAATTCTGGGGTTATCAACTCTCACACTAGACATGCTAGGTCTCTTCAGGCAGTTTTTTTTTTTTTCTTTAGAAAATAACTCTGTAATTTTTATCCCTCTGGGCTCAGGGATTTCAGCATTCTCTAGCAAACATGGGAAAGCAACAATCCTTTATATAAACCTAGCTATGTCCCCATGTTCAGCTCTTCCAGAATCTTGCCCTCAACTGTAGTGTTGTCAATTTTTTGACAAATATTGATGTTTGGTATTCAGGAGGGACTAATCAGCATTAGCAGAAATTCTCAGGAATTTACATAATTATAAGTTGTTTTATATCTTTCATCATAATTATGTACATATTTCTAAAATGATGAAAATCATAATAAAGCTAATGATTTTCCTGTGATAAGATCATACTAAAAGTTTCAGAGAGTTTCTGTAACAAAAAATAACATAATAATGTTCATTTTGTTATTTTATACTGATATATTATGACAAAATTATATATTTCAGTAACATGCAAAACATTTTTATTCCTATTATAAAAATTTGGTAACAAAACACATGAGAAGTGAACTCCATGTATCAGCATTTCCTGTTCTTGCTTTTGACTTGACCTCTGTGATATCACGGGCTGAATTATGTCCTCTGAAAATTCCTATGTTGAAGTGCGAAGGGTCTTTAGGTGGTAAATAAGTTAAAAATCAGGTCATTAGTGAGGGTCCTAATCCCGTATACCCTAATCCCATAGGTCATGATAAGAAGAAGAAATTTAGACACAGACATGTGTGTGCACAGAGGGAAGACCATGTGGAGACACAGAGAAAATAGCCATCTACAAGTCAAGGAGAAAAGCCTCAAAAGGAACCACCCTCTGATACCTTGATCTGAGATGTCTAGTATTCAGAACTCTGCAGTATTACACTTCTGTTAGTTAAACCACTTAGTCTATGGTACTTTGTTATGACAGCCCTAGATACTAATGCAAGTGAATTCCTTCAATCAAGGAAGGTTTCTTTTTTTTTTTTTTTTTTTAAGATTTTATTTATTTGACAGAGAGAAACATAGCCAGAGAGAGTACATAAGCAGGGGGAATGAGAGAGGGAGAAGCAGGCTTCCTGTCGAGCAGGGAGCCCGATGTGGGACTCGATCCCGAGTCTCCAGGATCATGACCTGAGCCGAAGGCAGTCGCTTAACCAACTGAGCCACCCAGGCGCCCCTCAAGGAAGGTTTCTATGCAGATTGTTAAACTTTAGTTCTTGCATTGCCAATTTCTCAACTGAATGTTTTTTTGGATTCAACATTTGTTGAAGAATGCAAATTTTCCAATAAATTCCAGAGAGTAATCTCCACATGAAAACTACAGTCGTTGTACTTGTCAAAATCCAAGGACATCTGAACTTTAGTCTGTAGGCTAAATCATCCGCTGCAGACTGTCCACATGAGTTCAGCATTAAGACTTTCATAGCTGTTCCATGGATCCACTCTTCAATACACTGCCTATCTTTCCCCCATATCCCTTGACCATGCATGGTTCCCTTTTAATTATCTTTGTTATATAAAATAATATTTCCATACTATTCCCATTAGGTGAATGGTATTTGAGGAGTAAGGAGAGAGATATTCACAGGCTCAGTCTACTATTTTGGATAGGAAAAGCCCTTGAAATATTATGTTATTTTTTAGTAAATTTGTGTGTATCAAATGAAGGCAAATAAAGAAATATTCTTTTCAAGTCTATAAAGCATGATTTCTAAAAAAAGAATGATTTCTAATATAATTTTAGAAGAAATTAATCTTAGTCAAATTTTTAACTCAGATGTACAAGAACAAGACTTTATTTTTTATAACAGAATTTAAATTGTATCTCAAGCATTCATTATGTTTATTTTTTTTTAATATTTTATTTGTTTATTTGACAGGGAGAAACACAGCTAGAGAGGGAACACAGCAGGGGGAGTGAGAGAGGAAGAAGCAGGCTTTCCCGCCAAGCAGGGAGACCAGTGCAGGGGTTTGATCCCAGGACTCCAAGATCATGACCTGAGCAGAAGGCAGACACTTAACGACTGAGCCACCCAGGTGCCCCAGCATTATAAAAAGTCTCAATTTATCATCATTTCATTTCAGTTCAGGTTTACCTCAGCAAATTCAGGTTTTGACACCTGCTTTTTCCCTGAGATTATACTACAAAATTCAAATAAAATTTTAATTTCAGTGATTATATCAACCTACCCTAAAGCAATGGATGCCAGACTCATGTTCTATTATAATTGAAAGACAATTTATTGGTAACCTTTTGCTGCTATAGCAAGTTACCACAAGTCTTCTGGTTTAAAATGACACACATTTATTATTTCATAGTTCTGGAAATCAAAAATCCAAAAATTTGTCTTATGAGGCTAATATCAAGATATTGGCAGGGCTGATTCCTTCTGAAATTCTAAGGAGAGAAATTTTTCCTTGCCTTTTCCAGCTTCCAGAAAACTCCTGCCTCTGATCTCTGATCTACTCTTATCTGTCCAGTCTCTTCTTTATTGTCACATCTTCTCTGATTCTACTGACTTCTACTTCACTCTTTTGGAAACCCTTGGTTTACACTAGGATACTTGAATAATCCAGGATAATCTTCCTATTTAAAGATCTTTAATTAATCGTATCTGCAAAGTCTCTTTTACCATATAAGGTAAGATATTCATAAGTTTCAGAGATAAAGGGATGGACATCTTCAGGGGCCATTTTTCTGCCTACCCTGATGAGGTGGTAAACTTAATCTATGGTATGTAAAATACTAACACAACAGTTAATATTTCAAATATTTATTCTACTATAGAATAAACCAAAACTAAGATTTTTTTGTTTTTGTTTTTATATTTTTTTTTTAGGAGAGAGAAAGAGAGAGCACGTGAGCACAAGCAGGGACGGGGTAGGGGGAGCAGCAGACTCCCCACTGAGCAAGGAGCCCTATGTGGACCTGATTCCAGGACCTTGGGACCATGACCTGAGCCAAAGGCAGACACTTAACCAACTGAGCCACCCAGGGGTCCCCCAATATAAGCTTTTTGCTAATTAACTCTTGTATTGCTGGTACCTTAGAATGTAATTTGAATTGCAAAGGGATAATGTACTGCTAATTGTGTTCTACGTATTAATTATAAATGTAAGCCAGGATAAAAATGAAAGTTCCTCGTTTTCCAAGTCAGGTACAAGCATCAAATCTGCAGAAAGACCTCATTCAATGACCAAAGCACTGAGATGAATGTTGCATAATACATTAAAACAAGTCCTTTTAAATTCAAGTCATATGTAAATCAAGAGGCAACTCCTTTAGATATTATCATTTCAGAGAGTGTCCCTAAAAAAGCTATTTGTATTGTTTCAGGCACAATAGGCCAATAGGTTAAATGGTAGGCATTTTCTATTATTTGAAATATATCAACACCTAAACCCCTTAGAGATTTCTTTTCTAATAACTCCGAGGAGAGCAGTGTCTGCAATACAAAGGACATGCAGGGAGCAAAGAGAGAGCAAGGTGGAGGGAGGGGACAAATGGGAAGTGAGAATATCACAGGTAGGAAATAGTACAGGTCACTCAGAAGGAGATCCACTCTCACAAATAAAATCTTTGTGACCTTCTGCAACTTTTGCCCGATGGCAGACAGAGATGGAGTTCCACAGAGAAAGCTGAGATGTGGGAGGTGAAAGGGGGCAGGAGCCATGTTCACAGAAGAGGCTCACTTGAAGCACTACCAAGTCATCCTTGTGTTCCACACAAGGTAAGGAAAACCACAGGGGAGCTCTGGGAAAGCTTTGGCAAAGAGCAGTGCATGAGCTGGCTGTGGTTGGGTTTCTGGGCTCAGGCTTCTGAAATCTAAAAGATAAGGAAAGTTGAGGACACAGGAGACTTAGCAGAATGGGACACACAGGACACACTGCTCCACCCCCATGGAGGGAATGAGATGGGAAAGGCTGCCATCCAGCATCGTGGCTAAAACATAGAGTGGGATCAGATCCGTGAGGCTCCCTGAGAATGAGAAGAGAAGGGGAGCACTGTGTTTAGAAAAGCCTGACAGCTGAGGTGAGTACTCTGGCTTCTTAACGGGCTGGCCTCTAGGACACCGGGAGGTCAGGGCAAGACTCTGCAGAGATGGGACCGAGACTGGGCTAGGCTTAAAAGGAATCTGTGCGGAATGCACTGAATTTTGACAATTTCAGTACTGGGCATGAAAGAAAGTGAAGGGAAGAAGGCTTCTGAGCCCTATTTCCTGCTCTGCCACTAAATAATTATGCTACCCAGGGTAAGTCATTTAGTCCTTCTGCAGTCTTATATAAGACCTACGTAAGATTGCGTGGAATTTTTCTACGTGAGTTTCTAGGGTCATTTTTTTATGATCTACTTTGTATTTCTGCTTCCTCATCTGACTTGCAGAATAAATAGTACATACCACATATATCTGATGTGATGTAATAGCATAAAGACCTTAGGGAATTGCAGACTATAATAAGTGTTAGCTCTTACTATCTCTCCTTTCCTTTTTCATGACCACTATTTAGTCCAAACTCTTATTGTCTTACCTTTGGATGACTTTAACAATCGACATACCATTTTCCCTATTTTCAGGGTCTTCTTCACGTAACTCCAACCAAAACGACTACCAGCCTAGTTATTCTTAAAGACCAATCAATGAAACCCCTAAAATTCCAAGGACAAGCAAGATTCAGAGACTGTTCCAAAAGCATAAAAATTAATATGTGTATATTTCTGGGAAAAGCTGCTTAGCTTTCATTAGACCTTTAAAATAATAATAATAAAAATAACCCCAGACAACTTAAATTGATCTATGTTTCTAAATCACTTCATTCATCACTGGTTTGTTCAGATCAGAAAAGAATTTTTCCTAGTTCATTTACTTGCCCACTCATCTACTAAACTATTTCATTTTCTTTTAACTAGTCTCATATGTCCACCATCTCCTTACTTATCTCTGAGCTATTTCCTGGAGAAAACAAATGTCATCAAGATGCATTTCATGATTTTCTACTATAATAGCATCCCAACTGGGTTTTAAGGGTTCGCTTGATTAAAGCTTATGCACTCCCAGCTTGCTAACCTAAATCCCTTGGTCCATAGCAGAACTAACCTACTTTCCTTAAGACTTGTAGACCACTCTTGCCTTAGGGAGTAAAAGACCAAATTTTCCCAGAAGATAAGACCTGACTACATTTGAGAATAGCTGATAATGATGCCAGGAGTCTGTTCAGGATCATGTTAAAATACAAGTAACCTCCTGGGCACCAGCTTCTCCTGCATGGAGCCCCTCTCCCTTTTCCTGTGTTTCCCCCTTTAAAACCTTTCACCTTCACCTGAATGGGGAAGATGGTCTTTGGGATGTTAGATTGACATCTTCCCAGATTGTCAGTCCTTGAATAAAGCAAACATTACTTTCCTACCCTCCCTTGTTTTGATCTTCAAGTGGCGAGCAGCTGAACCTGACTTTGGTACCCATAACTTTACCACCTCAGTCCCCCATTCATCCACCTTAGGCCCAAACATTCTACCTGTTGAAGAGTACTGTGCTACACAAATGTCAAATCTGCCCCTCGTATGTCATTCATTCACTCTTCACCTAAGCGTATCTCTCAAACAAATCTTCCTTTACCTAAAGCATCACCAGATTTCCTATTCTTGGATCTTTCCCTTCAATGTGCAAATATACTTTTGATATTCTCTCACATGAAAATAAATTACTTGCTCTCTCTTTTTCCACCAGACCCCTCCCCTCTTTTTTGCTCTCTTTAATAGGAAGATACCTCAAAAGGTCATCAGTATTTACAATATAGACACCTCCCTCCCCGTTCTCTTGGACCCATTCCAACCCAGCTTTTATCCACATTATTCCACCAATACTATGACAATAAATTCTATTAATAGTTTTCCATCTGATTCAAAATAAAACAAGAGTTTTGTTATGATTTGGGGTGTCCTATGTGGCTTGGTTCTTCATAACTTCTCTCTTATATTTTATCTTCATCATTTTCACCACTTAAAGCCAAACTGGCTTCCTCTTTGTCTAAAATTTTAGATAAGTCCCCACCTAAGGGATTTTGTACCTGGAATTCCCTTTGTCTAGAATGTTCTTCCCATAGAGACCCTCAGCTAATTTCATCATTCTTTTCAGGACTCTCCTAAATTCACCTTCTTGTGAGGCCTTCTATAGAAACTTTATCTAAAATTTCAACCTTCTTTTTAACAGTTCATACATTCTTTCCCTGCATTATTGTTTTTCCCTTAGCACTTACCACTTTCTACCATAATATGTGTTTAACTTAACTATGTTGTTTACCATTTATTTCCCTCAATAGAATGTAAGCTCTACGTGGGCAGGAATTTGTGTCTATTTTGTTTGCTATTATATCATCAGAACTTAGAACTGTATTAGACACAAATAATTGTTTAAGAAATCAACAAATGGATCTTATTTTAGATAGTGGCACATATATAAATCTGCTAATAATGACTTCTTCCTTTGAAAGACTTTCTTTTTGTTTTCCAGAACTACACACTTTTCCAATTTTTCTCCTATTTTCCTAGCTTCTCTTTTCAGTTCTTCTTACCCCATTTGTTCCTCAACTTCCCAATCCATAAATGTTGGAGTGCTTCAGGGTTATAGTTGAATTGTATTCTCCCACCTCCACAAATTCATATATTGAAGTCCTAAATCCCACTACCTCAGAATGTGACCTTATTTGGAGATAGGGTTTTTACAGTGGTAACCAGGTTAACATGAGATAGTTAGCATGGACCTAATCCAGTATGACTCATGTCCTTATAAAAAAGGGCAATTTGGAGACACACACATAGGGACAAGCCCATGTGATGATCAAGACAGAGACCTAGGTGATGTTCTATAAACCAAAGACTACCAACAAACCATCAGGAGCCAGGGAGAGGCATGGATCAGATTCTCTCTTTCAGTACTCAGGAAGAACCAACCTTGCCAACACCTTGCACAGAATTTTGCCTCCAGAACTGTGAGACAATTCCCCATTCTGTGGTACCTTGTCATGGTATCCCAAGATAATTAATATACCTGGGGATAATGTGCTAACGTTCTTTTTCTTTTTCTTTTTTTTTTCTTTCTTTCTTTTTTTTTTGGCTACATTTAGTCCCTTGTGATCTTACAATTTGTGTCTTTAAATCCCATTGCTATACCGAAGTCTTCCAACCTTTGGCCTACAACTGTGCATGTCCTCAGAGCCCCTCAGGTTCATAGCAAGTCCAAGGCTAAACCCGTCCTCCCCTGGAACAACCTCCCTACTCTCCACTGGTCTTTTTCATCCTAGTTCAGAGCCCTTATTCTTCAAGTTGCTCAGGCAATTTACCTCAGAATCATTCTGGACTTTTCTATACCTTCAAACTATCAGCAAAAAAAATCTGACATGACTTTTGAGACATATGCAGACTCCACTTCTCACCACGTGCGCTGTGTGGACCCCAGTCACCATCATCATCATTTGCCTGATTTCTAGCAATAGTCTCCTCATTCCTCCTCCTGATTCCACCCTAAGCATCCCTTCACCATATTCCCAACACAGCAGCCAGAGTGGTCCTGTTAAAATGCAGTTCAGATAATATCACACCACTGTGTGCAACACTGCCACATCCCCTTGTCTCACTGCTAAGTCCTTATGGTAGCCTGTAAGGCCCCACAAGGTCCTTGGAAACCTCCCCAATCTCATGACTTAACTCTGCCCAGCTCAGCTCACACTGCTCTGGCCACGCTGGCTTCCTTACTGTCCAGATATGCCAGGATTTTCCCCTCACTTGCACCTGCTGTTCTCTCTATCCAGAATAGTCATCATCTCAGATATCTAAATTATACATCAGATTCATTTGATCAATATTTCTTGAAGGAATAGTGACTAAATTGGGAAAGACTTACATTAATAAGATAAAATTAAAACTCTTTAAGTACTCATTTGAATTGTATTACAATTATGTTCCTATTTGATCTTTACAAGCTTCTTATGTACAAATAACTTCTAGGAGTTTTCAGTTTTCACTGTAGTGCTTTGCTGCACTTAACAATTACTTAATGATTTGTGGAATCAGAAATGAGTAAAAGATATAGTTAGTCCAATTCAACTTCTGTCAACTGCTTTGCATTTACTGGTAGTTCTAGACTTTCCTTCTATAGCCATTTGTTCAAATTGTAGCAAATGAACCTGAGCAAAATCATCTTATGATGATAATGACTCCTCATTAATGGTTAGGAGAGAGTCTATCGACTCTCACTTTATTCACTATTTCTTTAGGGCTTTCGGTGAGAATTTAAGATCCATAGCCCGAGATTAAAAAAAAAAAAAAAAAAAGAAAGAAATTCCCACAGAAATCTATTCTTTCCTTGTTTTGTATTACTAGAAAACTAGCATTCAGTAAGACACATGACTATCCAGAAACAAACAAACAAAAAAACAAACATTTTCTAGTCTGTTTTCCAAATGATTCTGATCATAGAATTATGTTCTAGTCAAAGAGCTCCTTAGCATAAAATATTAGTTAAAAGAGAACCTGCATGTACTCTTTGCCTGTTTTTTCCATGTTCTTTCTTCCATCCTACTGCCTAGAATGCAGAGATGATGGCTGGAATTCCAGATGCAATTTTGGATCATGAGGAGAGGTTTAGTTTTTGGAGGGCTTCATGGAGCAATACGTTCAAACTAACCTGTGATATTTTCCTTCTGGCCTTATGTGAGAAAGAATTTTTTGTCATATTTAAGTCATTGTAATTTTAGAACTCACACAGAATCAAACATAGTCCTACCTCAAATAACACAAAAACTATCTAATGCCTGCCTTGAGAGCTAAAATGAGTTACTACTGTCTCATTTAACAGAATCAAAACAATAGAAAGTGTCTGCAGTGATAATCAAAGTTCTTTATTTTCTCTGTTTAATTTCCTAAAATCCTTTTGGGAAAATAGTCATGTCTCCAAATGTACTTTCAACTGAAGGAATCTGATGACCAAAGCATTATTTGAGTAATCATGGGGAAAATATTTATTACTGAAAAACAAAAGTTCCATTCAGTTTACATTTTACACATACTTCACACAAGCAGAAAGGAAAGGTCAGATGTCAGAAACAGAAGCCATTGTCTTTCACTGAAATACCACAACAGAAGAGAGACTTCGGCAATTAGAAATCTGGATTGGAGAGACTTTAAATCTTACTCAAAATAAATGGTGCCTGAAAATGTGAAAATATATACTACTTTCACAAAATCTGTTTCAAAGAATGTCTTTCTATCTTGTTTTTGGTTTTCTCTTAAACATCTTATATTTTAACACAGTGTTCTAGCTGCTTAACATTCAAATTTAGACCCTGATTATGTGCTCCACGCTTCTGAATAGTTAAGTATGCTCTATAAATAAACATATCATTTGTGCTCTATTACTACTTTCCCAAAAGCTTCACATAATTGTAATTGACCTAGTATTTGCTTATCACTAAATATATTTTTGTTAGAAAGGATACACAGCATATGAAATTACAGGATCTTTATGAGTTAAAGACAAGTTTTAGAACTCTCAAATAATATTTACAATGTAAACATCACAGTTATTACATTAGGATAAAGTAAATCACAATATTCACAACACTATATCTTATTTGGTTTTGATATTGAAGTTGTTTTCTTGAATTATGTATGTAGAACTCAAAATATAATTACTTCATCTATCATTTTCCTTCACGAATTCTGAAAAAGAAAGAATTGGTGTTTTAAGCATAAAAATATTTTTATTTATAGCATCTTAGTTTTAGTCAGTCATGCACTCATTTGATCACATCTATTTTCCTTTGCCCTTTGTGAACTGCCTGTCAAGACAGGAAATCATGCTCTGGGATATCAGAAAGATATCTTCCAAAAGACTGATTATCAGAAAGAAACTGAAATGTGAAGAGGCACCTTAATTAGTCATTATAATTACCCATTTGTAATTTTTACACATGGTTGACACACAGAATTTCCCATTAAAAGAATTTTCCCAAAGTTTCCCATACAGAAAAGAAGGAAGGATGGAATCTCATAAATGATCTTAAAGTTCACAAAAGACAGAGCGATTAATCCTCCTTTATATTTTAGTGCCTCTTGTATTTGTAAATGTTTTCAGGAAGCTGTATGTGATTTTTCTTCTTGAGCAAAGGGACTTGTTTCTCTGAAATCTTTATACATGGTAAGGAGGGGCAAGTGCAGGACCCCGAGCAGGTCTCTCAGTGGACAAAATCAACCAGCCACTCTCCCTATGCTTGCTGACTCAAAAAACCCTCAGCTTCCTGTGCCAGGAATTTCAGTAAGACCATAGACTGCTTTCACTCTGAGTGAGGGTCTAGTTTAGTGTCCTTGACCTAGTCAGAGGTTGTAGTCCAGCCTACCTTGAGGTTTCACAAACAAAAAATATTGCAATAGTAGTTTCCATTCACTTCACATTTTATCTGTGGCTACTTTCATGCTGCAAGAACAGAGTTTGAGTAGTTGTAACAGAAATCACATAACTCACAAAGCCAAAAATATTTACTCAGTAGCCATTTACAGAAAAAAAATTACCAACCTCTGATACAATGATGACATAAAACTCCTTTAGGCACTGGATAAATATTATAAATATATTTTTATGAGCTAATGTAGACATTATTGTAACTCAGGAAAGAATTGTGTCTTATATCCACATGTTCATAAAAACAACTGAGGAAACAACCTTAGCACTTAGCAAAGAAAAAAGCCTACTTATGTTTTCTCTATTCAAAAAATATTTGAAATATGAAGACTATTGGATCATAGCACCTACACTCACTTTATAGGCAAGAGAAGCTACATTTAATTTTGCTGCATGAAGCTTGCTATGGTTCAAGGAATACAATTAGACCCAGAGGGTCTTGGTGTTTTCGTAATAACGAACCATACTGCAATTTGGTATTTCCCTGTACTTAAATTAAATGAGGTGCTAGCAGTCATTGTGGGGCTAAATCTTAAATTAATAAAAGCAGCATGGCTTGAGTCTCAAGAAAAAAGCCAGTTTTCCCCATTAGTGTGAGTCATATTCCTCTGTTTTATATCTCAACAGAAGGTTAGAAATAAGTCTGAGTAAACTAGGAATACCATTCAGGTAACAACAAACTGTTGGCCCATTATGAGCTTATCTATCTATCTATCTATCTATCTATCTATCTATCTATCTATTTATCTATCTATCTATTTATTTATTTTACTATCAGAGCATTACATGAGTCATTTTCAGCTGTTTGCTGAAAGATAGATGATAGAAGTGTCAGAAGTGTCCTTTTCCATGGGGCCTCATTGTGAGAACCCTAAGCTGTTTTTGACCAAGTGACTCTTACCTATTCAAATAATTAGATGTTTGCTCTAAGAATAAAATAAGAATAAGACTGCGTAGATATACCCACCACTGGGAAGTTGTCAGCAGCTTTGCTTCAAAGAACTCTTCCATTATTTTTCTAGCTCTTCAGCAAAGTCACGCGATTCTCCCTCACTGCTGAAGACAAGAAAAAGAAAAGTGTGCATATGAAGGTTCTTCGCTGAGAAAGCGTCCACGGAACAGGTGATGTGTACTTTTGCTATTCTCTGTGCTCTATAAAGTGCTCTAAGGTCTAGTCAATTGTCTTTCAGGTTAATTATTAGCTGAGATTATCCTCAATCTTAAAGTGTCTAAAATTATTTCTACAGAATTATAATATGGTGGGCAAAGGCATTTATCTTGTCTGATCTTGCCCGGGCAAGATTATTCTTAACTCATTATCTAAACAAAAATAATTGAAATAAAATGAGAGAGCATCCCACTTCTTACTTAATATAATCTAATACTTACATATTATAGAGAAACATAGGTCTTACAGAAGCTTAGAATACAAAAGAACTCATGGTTTAATTTGGTAAAATAAAGTTATTGAGTATGCACATGAAGGGAGTTCCATGTGGCATCAAATTGCTAATTGACTGCACTTAACATGTTTTAAAAACTAGCATTTCTAGGGGTGCCTGTGTGGCTCAGTCAGTTACTGCTCAAGTCATGGTCTCTGAGTTGTGAGACTGAGTCCCTCAGCTGGCTCTGGGCTCAGCATGGAGTCTGCTTGAGGCTCTTTCTCTCTCCCTTTGCTCCTCCTCCTGTGCTGTGTGCTGTCTCTCTCTCTCTCTCTCTCTCTCTCTCTCTCTCTCTCTCTCTCTCTCATACACACACACACACAAACACACTATAAAATAAATAAAATCTAAAAAAAATTAGCACTTTTGATAAAACCTGTTCCCAAATTCAGAGTAAATGTCTCTATAGTCTAATTTTCCACTCAAATGCACAGTAGACTATAGTGGGGAAGCCCTAAAAAAATACCAATGCCTAGGTACTAATTTAGCAGTTGGTTTGGGGTAAGGCACACATCAAGATTTTAAAAATTCTCCAGGGTAGTCTAATATCAGTCAAAGTTGAGCATTACTGCTTCACAGAGTATATATAGTGAGATAGAGACATAGATAAATAAGTCTTCATATGTAGCTTCTATTTCTGAAGTCATTTATAATTTCTCATTTTATCAAGTACTCTATTTCTTTACCTTCTCTTCCCATTCAGAATTGAGTTCAAATATTTCTTTACAGCCATTTGTTTTCGGAGGCGGGTATAGTTGTCTGTGAAGACCGCATCCGAGTGGCGTTTGATTGGTCCCTGGTCTTCTGAGATGCTATTGCTAAGGAACGCAAGGAAAAGGAAACCAAAGGGTTTTAACAAGAACTGATAAACGTGCCAAAGCTCTAAATTTCTTGGAGTCAGATGAAAAAGAATTCTAATGCCCAATTTCTTTTCTATTACAAAAAAAGACTAAAAGAAAGGTATATATAAACCTAAGTATAGGGGAGCAAGGAATAATACAACGTATTTTGTCACTCACTGAGAGCCTTAATACACATTCTGTACTAACTAAGCAAGTAATTTATCAAAAAAGAAAAAAAAAATACTTGAAGCTGTGTTCTGCCCCATTGGAGGGAAAATTTCTTTAAAGATAAATTCTTTACAAGCTTTGCCACCCTGAACAGTGCCATTTAAATATTCAGCAATTGACCATTTAAAGCACAACTCTCAATGCTTGAGTTGATCAGGAATTCAAAAACAAATACTGTGGTAAATATTAAAATTTGCTTCAGTTTATACTATGCCTTATTTTTTACTGTGTCTAGTTCAATTTGATCACAGACTTATAAATGATTGCCAGTTAAGAAAAATAAATATGCCAATGAAAGTAAGATATCACTAAAACATTTATTTCCCTATTCCATGGGCCTGGCATATTTTCTTTAAAAATATAAATTATTTTTCAACTAAATTGCACATCATCAATGCTTATCAAGTTTGAGACAAGTAAGTAAATTGTTAACAGTGAAAAAAATAACTTGCAGATTAAATAATCATAATGTATTTAAGAAAATAATACATTCTCTTTACCCAACTCGCTTTCCAATAAGGGACTCAAGGTATTTTTTGGCAGAAAGTTGACCCAAGAGTCTACTAAAGTCACTGGTGAAAACTCCATCAGCATGTCTGGCATTCCTAAAAGAAGGAGGAAGGATAGCCATCATTTCATAAATGGTTTCCTATAATATTATTTTGCTTCATTAAACAAGAAAGAAACTTAGTTATTTGAAAATTTCTTGTGAAAACATAAGTCCAAAAGAAGGCTTCTTGACAACCTAATAGAAGATATTTTCTAGTCACTTATATTGAGATACATTTTCCTAGCACAAAACTTTGAAAAATTAAAGAATTTAAGTTTTTAGAATTTTATCTCAATATCTCTCTGATAGAAACTATAAAACTAATTCTCCAATAAATATTGATGGGAAAAATAGTATGTTAAAATTGGTTACTTTTTGTTTATGGTGCTTTGCTTCTTCTGTTCCAATAAAGGTACATACAAGGAGAAACTATCCTGACTTTTAGCAAAAATCTTATTATACTTTTTACTATTTCTCCTGCCAAAATATTTGGAAACAAAATTCTCTTAAGAGAGAGAGGACTTTAGGGACTATCATTCAACTTGCCCATCCAAACCAGGAATTTTTACACTTTGTCTCCGGTATAGAGCTACTCTGTCTATACTTGAATGCTACTCTAGACAAAAAATTCTGTGTAAATGAAGGATTTGTTGTTCCTGGATTGTTACACCCTCTCTACATGAAAATCATGTACAGCTGCTAGAACTTCAATAAATCAGGCTGAATGAAGCAATGGAACATGGAAACTTACAGTATTGTACTATAGGAATAACTTCACAGTGACACAAGTTATACAATAGTTATATTTCAAAAACAAATTTTCTAAAAGAAAACTCAATAAAAAACAAACTCACCTGGATACATCATAATAGGGTGTGTCATTCTCAGCTAATGCGTTTTGCAAGATGTCTGTGTCTACTTTTAATGAACCTTGATCAGGTTCATTTGCTTCTTCAAGTGGTAGTCTGTCATCCAACCTATTAAGAAAACATAAAGTAGAGGTATAATCTATTCCTTTTCCAGAAGATAGTGTTTTAGGTTTTACAGTCCTTGGAAATAAGATAATATTTTTAAGAAGTATTACCCATTCACAATATATGGATAGCATAGTTAAATTTGCTGGCTTCTGTGGTTTGGAGTATAAGTAGGGAAATTTTTTATTATCCCATAAAATAGATGCCATGCAACTTTTACAAGGTGTATGTAACCAACGTAAGGGTTCCTCAGTTTAATCCTATCAGTGCGATAAACAAATTACACTTTGTTGGCAATATCTTCACTTGGCAAAGTTATTCACTGGTAGAAATATTTTATACAAAATAGAAACTTCAAAAATTTTTAAATATTCAATATAAAAACTGGGAGCAATTCATGTATTTGTTGGTGTTTAGTATCATTTGTCAAACACTTCTTAAGAGGTGGATATTGACTGCTTTTCTTTCTCTAGGTCTGTAAGCTTTGATCCAAAGATTCACCTTAGTGTGATATATTTCTCTGTATTAATCAAGTACAAAGTATCTTTCCATCTCCGAGTAGTTACTCAAATTCAATAAATTTTGTAGGGTTTTCTTATTTCTAATCTTTTGTATTAATACAATTTTAGTGAGGGATGTACAATTCTTTACTGAGTGACTAAGAATAGTCATGCTTATACATGGAATCTGACTATATTTTTGAGTGCATACACATTTTGAACACCAGCACACTATTAAAAATATCAGTGTGTCTGTTTTCATTATCAGAGTAAACCTCCAGGGAGTGCATCAGCTCCTGGGCACTTGTGTGTCTTTTGATGATATAGTAGTTGATGGAAGTTATAAGCGGTCCTCTTTGTATGAAGCCTAGCAATCAATGGAAATTTCAACATTCTCGTGATTGTTTGTTGTGATATGTGATATAATCATTCAGATAGAATCATTCTGTATAGTTATAAAGCAACATGAGATCCGGCTTTAGGCAGATTTCACAAATGCTAATAGCTAAGATATTATTCAGTCTACTGAGTATAAGCCTACCTTGAAACAAGAATCAGAAATGGGAAAATGAACAAAGAGTTGACAGTTTTGCCCTTAGATATAGTGGTGCCTATAAACTGGAAAGACAAAAGGAAACTACTATAGTTTTCTTTTATTGTTTACTTCTTTAAGATAATTTATTTTATTTCAGATAAAGCTTTAAGAGGTGTGTTATAATTTCTGAATTTGAGATATTAAATACAACATAGAGAACAGTGAAACTAAGGGTTTACTGTTGAAACTAAGTACATTAAAATTCACAGGGAATCTCAGTAGGTCAGTTATTCCACAATTTACAATATTGGCAAGTTGATTCTGGCTAGATAGGTAGATCTGTCCAGCATGATTGTGTTTCACTAATTGACTTCTAACCTTAAGATTACTTACTGATTGATCTTGAAAATGAGCTATGATGAGTCAGGCAACTCAACATCTATTTTTTTTCCATCAGAAACTGAACTGAATTGAGATGATAATGGGTAAAAGCTTATTACTTATCTAAAACTGGTTTTGAATGAAAAGAAAATCAAATCCTTCTTCCTCCCTATTTGTGTATGTGATCCACCCTATCCTTAAAACTAGTCACTGACACAGTCTCTCATGACCCTGAGAGAGGATTCCAGGATATAGAATAGCTATGTTGATGTGATGCTCAAAAAACTTGCTTAACATGTCCACCAAAAAATTTAAACACATAGTACAAACTTAGAAAATTGAGTTGTCCAAAATAATATATAAGAAATTTCCATATACATAAAAAAGGAACGTTCAACTGTCCGAATTGAAAGAATACTTACCTCATATCAGAGGGTGCTCCGAAAAGAGGCCATGCCAACGTGTGAGAGAAGAGCATGCCTACAAGTGTTAGCAGCACAAGTAGCTGGGACTTACTTCTAGTTTCCATCTTTGTACCTTGAAAGAGAGAGAATCACAACAGCTTTCCAACCAAAGGTATTACCAACAAAGTAATTCTGTGTGTCTAGTAGTAATTTCTGAAGGCTCTTACAGACTTGGGAAAAAGTAATTTTCATTTTATAGAAAGAGTTAAACTGCAATATAATTTTTAAATCAAGAAGATTTTTTTTTTGGTGACAGCTTCTTGAATAAAAATTAGAGACCTTTTCAACCACTGCCTATCTTTGACGGGGCACTTGGATAGGCCAAGTATATGTGGAATGCCAAATTTTCATAGTGCTGGAAGTATCCATGGGAACAATCATCTTGTAACAGTGTTGTAGCACCTATGCTTGGAATCTTTTCTAACTAAAGATATAGTTTATGTTTCTAGAGTGTAATTAATAGAACACTGGAACATCATATATTTAATATGTGTTTATATATGTCTGTATATAAATGTATGTGCATATCAGTATAAAAATAGTACATACATTTCTTTTTCCCTTTTTAATTGTAGAGATTATTAGGAACTTATTTTCTCATGCCTGGATTTGAACAAGCTTAACTTAATAGTGAAAATTAATACCAAGAATTATTAAACTGCATATTATCATTGAAATAATTTTTGCCACAAAAGGAAAAATATATTAAAAATAATGTTTGTGCTTTTTTACCTCTACTCCACTTATAGATTCTATTTCTAAATAGTTCAGAGATAAAAACTTTGAGTTTAAGTTTTGTTTCTCTTACTCTATAAAAAATGACAGCATTTAGACTTAAAGAGGAAATGAATGCTTCCTTGATTCACATAACTAACATATGAAATAGAAAGAACAACACTAAAAAAAAAAAGTTGAAACATGTAATACAAATGTACCCACTTAATCCTTCAGTTAGAAAAGCATATATCAGGCAAACAAACAAACAAACAAAACATCTTATTTTAATACATTTTTTTAAAAGACAGTATGGAGTAAAGTGTTGAGCAAGCAGGGCAAAGCATCTTCCAACCAAAAGGATTCAGAAAATCCACAAACATATAAAAAGTTAAAGCATTTCTACACTTACCAGGTGACTTGAGAAACTTGTTTTTTGTTGTTGTAAAGGAGGCACACTGTAAAACTCTTTTCAAGAGAGAAAAGTATTCAGTATATCCTGAGAAAAGTTTCAAAGCAGGAGGAGGGGGCAAAAAGAAGAAGAAAGGTAAAGTTTTTACTCACCTTGTTAATTAGTGTTGCTCCGGAGTTTTCTGTACGGAAGAAGAAAATTGGAGCTGTCTTAGGTGCTGAAGTCCTATGAGGTGGAGGACTGCTCCACCAGTTCTCTGCCCTCAGAGCTGAACCAGAACTTGGTACTGGCTGTGGGTTGGCTATTATTGTCAGCAACTGCTTTTCACTCTACTCTGACCAGCATTTCAAAGCCCATCATTTTATAGGGCTTACACTTAGGGCTGAGCAATCACAAAGCTCTCTAAAAGACGTCACAGTAGTACTCCCACAGGATGAATAAGGCTTGAGTTCTTATTAAATTGTCATTATGTTTGATTTATATAAATTTATAGTGAGTAACTTCAAGATGTAAGATATAAAGAGGAAATTTACTTTTCTTTAAATAAACAACAATGAAAACGTACCAAGCTTAATATGAAATGTTTTCATCTTTAATTAGGAAGAATGAAAATAGAGAATGATTAGTGTTATAGTCAGGATCACTGGGTTTCCTTTAGAAAATAAGAGTTTTGGGTGAAGAAAAGGATGCAGAACACTTATGTTTAGTATGCCTAAAAATGTTAAGTCTCCTTTATTATAAAGTATCAATTCTAAAGCTTTTAAAATGTTTTATACTATTCATGTAAATTCTGATTTAGACTTTCTTGAGATCTAATTTTAAAAGCATCTAGAAATAATTACCCATTTCTCTATTATTACATTTCCTTTGTGTTGAAACTATTCTCAATATAAAAGTTTCAGAAAGATGCTAAGATAGTATATCATACACACTGTTGTATAAAGTCATAGTGTACTGCTATTTCATATTTGTGCAAAATATCATAATTCCCAATGCCTTTTCACACATACAACCTCAAATGTTCCAAAAAATAAACTACCAGGCTTTCTTTGTAAAGGGAGAAATTTTTATCAATTCTATAGGTCTGTGCGCTATACAGAATTATTCTGTTTCTACCCTCCATCCCTGAATACACACCTACATCCACACCAGATTTTTGAACATTTCCAGCTTAGTCAATTGACAGGTTTCTATGAACTCATTGGAAAGCATCTGCAGAGTACTTTGATCAATACTTCATTTCTGTTTGTGGCGATTTTAATTCAATTTAGATAAGCATATATTCAGTCAGAGTTTCAGGTAAAAATACAGACACATGAACAACCTTGTGGACAACAAAGTAAAATGTCATCTTTCCTATAATTTTTTAAAATTTCCAGTGTGTGTATCCTTTTGCATTTTTGTTTATAGGTTCCTCGAGGGAGAAAGACTCCAAAGCCCCCTTTCTTTCTTCTAGTTTAAAATTTTAGTATCTATTGGCTTCATGCAAAGCCACACTGATCCAGTAAAAGAATATCCTGCTATGCTTAATCATATTTTCTAATCCAATTACAAGAAAAATTAAATGAATTAAATTTCAAAATGTCTGGAAATTTGTTTCCCAGTTGACAGCTCTGACTTTAGCCAGAGTTCCTGTGGCTTAATTCCAGGAAATCTTTTTTTACCTCTGATTATTACAAACTAGAGATTGAAATGATTTTCATGTGAAATTTTGTTATCCATAGCTCTCGTCACTCAATTCTTAGTGAAACAATTTTATTTAAGAACAGAAACAATAAAGCAAGTTGATTGAAAACCACAGAAAAACCAAGTCTGAAGGGTAAGCAGAAAAATCTAAGTGAAAAAAGACATAAAAGTTGATTATTATTTGGTTTAAGGAAGCACTTAGGATTCACAAAGAGTAACTACATTAGATTTTTCCAGTGGTAAAGACAGTTTCTCCCATTATAATAATAAAACACAAAAAGTAAAGAGAAATAATTCAATTTTATTATTTCTAGATAAAAATAAACTAAATCAAAGAACTGCATTTTTCCCTATAAATTTAAACTAGAAAGCAAAACTGAATTTCATAATAGGACCATAGCACCATCTGCAGGCTCAAAATCTTAATTCACAAGTGTTTTGTTTTGTTTCATTTTTTAATGTGTTTCTTGTCTTTTCTTTCAAGGAAATGGATGTAAACCAGAAGCTCTTTAACCAGTTCAAGTATAGATGCTTCTAGAAAAATAAACATAAGAAAAATACTGTAGCTGTATTTGTCCTGAATATTTTACTATTAACTCAGTAAATTCAAAAATACAAATGTGAATTTGTCTTTTAACCTGCTTTTTTTGTTATTTTAACATATCTTCTATAACTTTCTAAAATCTTTAGCAAAACTTATTTCCTTTTTTTTTATTTTTTTTTATTTTTTATTTTTTTAAGATTTTTTTATTTATTTGACAGAGAGAAACACAGCGAGAGAGGGAACACAACACAAGTAGGGGGAGTGAGAGAGGGAGAAGCAGGCTTCTGGCCGAGCAGGGAGCCCGATGTGGGACTCGATCCCTGGTCTCCAGGATCATGACCTGAGCCGAAGGCAGTTGCTTAACCAACTGAGCCACCCAGGCGCCCCAGCAAAACTTATTTCCTACCATAAGGCTTCTCCATGAAGGGATGTTTATAAAAAGAACTGTCATTCATTCATACACTTAGAACAAATCTCCAAGATTCTTCTTTTACAAATAGGTAAACTGACATCCAGAGTTTAAGTAATTTTTGCAAAGTCACTCAGGTGGTTAATAACAAATAAATTATTAAAAGGTAGCTCTTTTACTAGCTATCAGGGAAATTCAAATCAAAACCACACTGAGATACCACCTTATACCAGTCAGAATGGCCAAAATTAATAAGTCAGGAAACAAGTGTTGGAGAGGCTGCAGAGAAAGGGGAACCCTCTTACACTGTTGGTGGGAATGCAAGCTGGTGCAGCCGCTTCAGAAAACTGTGGAGATTCCTTAATAATTAAAGATAGAGCTACCCTATGACCCTGCAATTGCACTACTGGGTATTTATCCCAAAGATACAGATGTAGTGAAAAGAAGGGCCATATGTACCCCAATGTTCATTGCAGCAATGGCCACAATCACCAAACTGTGGAAAGAG